>CM072823.1:24875836-25073999 GCA_036937905.1 Salvia rosmarinus
TAAAGTCGCGTTTATTACTTTCAAAAGGAAAAATTATTACAAAGACCGGGGTCTGTCGACCCGGCGATTCAACTATTACATCCAGGTCCGACGACCGGGAACTGCTCATGCCGCCTCGGCGACCTCCTGATGCTCCTAACATTTGGTCACCTCAGGAGGGCTCACCTTCGCCTCCTTGCTCATAGCCTCTCCTCCACTCGCCGGCAGCCGTACCTCGGCAAGTCACGAGCTCGCGATCTTCGTCACTCCCTTTGGCGGCGACTCAGCGGTCGAGGCCGGTGGGCGGATGCGGAACCTCGAACAGGGAAGGAGTCAGCCCCATAGATCACCCGGTGTAAGCTTTGTCCCACTCTCTCGGGTGGACCTCGGTAAAAGCCGCGTATGTGACCATATCAAAAGTCGAGGCATGCGCTGCCTCGAGCTTCGGGTGATCGACACTTCGAACTGACCGCAGTAAGGCGAGATCGGCAATAAGCAAAGAAGCTCTCGGAACTCGATGAGCCCTTTCTTTGACAAGGCCCTCGTAAGGTCCACGGTTGTACGTACACCTTTCACTCCTCGTCTGCGGTTCATTCTGCCGGCAATTCTCCATACGGCTCAATTTCCTCAGCCTCACTGGCCTCCAGGTGCCAGATGCCTCTTAGCAGGCGGCGACCGGCGGTACTCCCGGCCGCGAAGCCACAGGCGGCCCGGCCACCGCCTCGCGGCTCGAGACTGTGGTCGGTCTCGCTTTCCGCCGCGCGGCCACTATAGGCTCCGTTCGGTAACCTCTTGCCGGGGTGAGCTACTCGGTGACCGTGACCCGGACCTGCTGACTTCCACCCGGTTCTGCGGGGCCACGTCATCATGAGCTCCCACCACGAAAAAGGAGATGCACAGATCATGGCGGATTGAAGCAAACAAGTCTAAATATGAAGAAACTGCATTACCTCGGGGAGGGATGCGACCAAGCTTGAGGGGCGGTACCAGTACTCAGCGACCTGAGGCGAGAGACTCGATCTTGGGGTGGACCGGCTCGAGGCCCTCATCGGTGGCCCATCATCCACGCATAACGGGCCTACTAGGTCCGGCCCGCCTCTGCTTTCTTGGCCATTTCGCGCGGCGATGGTGGCTCCAGCCTCGCCTCAACTTTGCGTCGAAGAGAGACACGTTAGCCACGGCAAAATAAAGCGAATAAGGACTGAGAAAGGGGATGCCCTCACCGAGTCGGACCGATCGACGGCAACTGGCCGAAAACACTCGGCCAGGCCCTTACGTAAATTCGTCCTCGGTGTAACTTATGGATAAGATCTACGCGAGGCTGCTCGACTCCTCCTCCATATGGCCCAGGGCTTGATTTTCGGGTCCACAGTCGTGCGATACCCAGCTCGTACCTCGAAACACGCAGGCCAGCGAAGAAAATACCTATTACGCGATGGGACACTGGAGGAGGCGGCTACCTTAAATTTCAGCCGGGGTGACGGATGAGTACACCACTCACTATGGTCTTCACGCTAAAAAGCGCATTGACCTCGAAGGACAACTCTAAACGCGCCATAACAAAAGAGCCTGAGCCCACAGAGCGACTAGCGAATTCGGGTTGATTGGCGAGATAGAGATCTGGAAATACTCTTGAAGGCTAAGATAGCGGGGCGGTACCTAAGACCTGCATCAAACTATCTACATAAACGGTAACAAACCCACAGGATATCGCCATCTATCATCCGGATGCGTAGACACCACCACGCCTCCCGGGATCGGTATTCCTCCTGACTTCAAAAGTTCCTCCAAGGTCAAGCCCGACCCGCCGCGCCAGCGCTCAAACCATCCCATACGAGAGGCGGCGGAACCTTAGAGCTCGACCCTATAGACCTACCCAGAACCATTTGCCAACATATAATCCCTACAGCCAGGGAACTCACGCCAGAACCCGGCGGAAGGGAACTTTCGAGCGAGAAGAAGATGAAGAAAGCATACATTTACTTTTCAAAGTAGTATATGGCTCGCTTCGGTGAAGATCGGGATCAAGTCGGAGAATTTCTCGAAATTTTCCTCTCGAATTTTAAGCGTCGAAGAAGAAAGTGAGCATGCCTTCTTTGCGCCTATTTATAAGACTAAGGCGCGCAAATTGCCGTTTCAAATTGAACACGCGACTACTGCGTGATTGGATGTGCGTTACAGCAGCAGCGGCTCGAGTGCTCCAACACGCTGGCGCGTATGGCGTACGCCGAGATAGGATGGACCGCCCGATCGACCTAGCAATCATCATACGGACCCCGGCGTCCCGGATGGCGGCGCCTCGGTCGCGCCCGTCGCCCCACAAATACCGAGGAAATCCACGCCGGACCTCGGCGTCCCATCAGCGGGCCGCGCTACGGAAAGCCTACATCCGGATCGGACCTCGGCTAACCGAGCCCACAGATTCCGTGCGGCCGGGGCCGCGCCTGGCATCGAAGGCGGTCTCGGGTGGACACGCGGCGCCCACAGAAGCAACGCCATTCGAGACCGCACTCGGTAACCAGCGCTTAGCGCGATATCGAGTCGGACCTCGACTTCGCCGATACCACATCTTATTCGAGGCGAACAACAGACCACCCAACTCGATTCGCCACGAAGACCTCGCATTAAAAACAACAACTCAAGAAACAACTTGACGAAAGCCACCTCAGCCTCCGTGGCGGCGCTCTTCACTCCGCCTCGGCCCGCTGTCCCTCGGCTATTCGGGAGCTATGATGGGATGGCCCAACCGACTAGGCCTAAGCAGGCCCCAACGAGTGGGCCTAACGTTGATAGCGGCCCTGGTGAGCCAAGGCGAGCCCTAATCATTGCCTAAAACCACAGCCTCCAGGAACTCCGTCCTCGGCCAATGGAAGACACGCCCAGTAACTAAGGTCGGGCGCCACCTCCAGCCCAGCGCATAAGGCGAAAGGTCCTCTTCCGACCGATGGAAGGCATGCCGGAGGAAGAGTCACGCCACGACCAATGGAGAGGTCGAGCGTAGCCGCTTGATTCAGATTAGGAGTTGTATAAATAGGAGGAAAAGCGGCATTAGAGGTTGGCAACTTATCGAATACTAAGAGCTTGTAACCACACCGCATTATAGTGAAAGTATTGAGAAACACTCCTTCGTGGACGTAGATCTCATTAACGATCGAACCACGTAAAAGCCTTGGTGTTCTCTATTGCTTTTCATAAATCTCGCACACTCACTTAACCAGATTCATCATATATATATATATATATATATATATGAGGGTAAACTAGAGGTGGAGGTCAAGCTGGAGGCAGAGGCAAATATCAAGGAGGGAAGCCTATTTGTCAAGTGTGTGGAGTTCACAGCCTGCGGTTGATCGTTCTTTGGCATAGATTTGAGCAAAATTTTATTCCCAAACATACGAAATCTCATCCAAATCAGCCACCTAACTCATTTAACCACCAAAATTACCAGCATAATCCTGCAGTCAACCTTGCACATGTCCCTTCACAGCATATATGTACATCTTCTGAGCATAGCTTGGACACTGCTTCTTGGTACCCTGATTCTGGTGCAACAAACCATGTGTCCCACGACTACTCCAACTTTAACCCAACCATTGAATACCATGGAGGTAAGAAGTTGCGAATGGGTAATGGATACTCGGTGGATATTTCTCATGTTGGTAAAACTATTTTGCCTTCTCCTTTGCACTTTCCTTCTAAATTCTTCATTGTTAACAACCTTTTGCATGTCCCACACATAACCAAAAATCTTTAAGTGTCTCTCAGTTTGCTATAATAAAGTTTTCTTTGAATTTCATCCTACTGTTTGTTTTGTCAAGGACCAAGTCACCAAGGAAATAGTTCTCACGGGCAGTCTTGAGCATGGTCTCTATCATTTCTCTCTCAGCAAATCTACACTTCACTTCCGATTCAAATAAGGCGTTCTTTGAATGTCGTTTAGCTATTTACGCTACGATTCTTCTTCTATTTTGTCAGCTTCTCTTAGTAAATCGAGCTCTAGTCTAGATCTTTGGCGTAAGAGATTGGACATTGTGCACCTAAAATTGTAGAGAAAGCTTTATCCGGTTGTAATATTCCTTTTACATCAATGAAATATTCTATTTTGTGTGAGCCTTGTTGTGTTTCTAAATTCACCAATTACCATGATCTTCTAAATCTCTCATTACTCAACCTCTTGAGCTAATTCATAGTGACTTATGGGGCCCACACCGATTGTCTCTCTAATGGTTTTGTTACTATGTGAGCTTTATAGACCATTTTAGTAGATATACTTGGCTTTACCTTCTCAAACCTGATCCGAAGTTTATGAGGTTTTCCACCATTTAAAACCATGGTGAAACTTCGGTTAAACCATAAGATTAAAGTTTTACAAACTGATTGGGGTAGGGAGTATCGTAGTTCAGTGAGTTTCTTCAAACTCATGGCATTTAACACCGAGTTTCATGCCCCTATACGCCACACCAAAATGGTTTAGCTGAGAGGAAACATAGGCATGTTGTAGAAATGGGTATATCCTTATTATCTCAGTCTGGTTTACCCACAAAATATTGGGATGATGCCTTTACCACTGCCATTTTTCTCATTATCAGAACACCGAGTAAGGTAATTCAGTTTCAAAGTCCTTTAGAAAGGTTATACAAGCACAAGCCCAACTACTCTTTTCTTAAGGTCTTTCGCTGTCTTTGTTATCCTCTTCTTCGACCTTATAACAAATACAAGTTATAGTTTAGATCTAACCGTGGAACATTTTTAGGCTACACCAATAGGCATAAAGGATATAAGGTTCTTCTTTCTAGTGGAAAGGTCGTCATAAGTCGTGATGTCTTGTTCGATGAGTCTTCTTTTCCTTTCAAATCCAGTAAACAGTCTACGGATGTCTCTGTTTCCCCTGATTTTTCTCCATTTAATATAGGTTTGTTCTTATCGTTTCACATCTCTTGTGTAGGGATATCTGATTTTAACCCTTTCCCAATGATCTATCTTGGATGTTTAATTCACCATACATTGATTATATACCTAGCGTGCACCTATATAATTAATTGCAACACGTTGGTGTTTTCTCGTGTTTACCTGCGAATTTGTTAGGCAAGGTGGATCGAGACTGGTGCTTTGATCTCTTTGGTCGTATCCCGTTGCCTCGACTCAATGTCGAGTGAGGACAATCTATGGAAATCTTGAAATTCGCCTTCTTCTTCTTGAAAAGTTTCAAAAATCCCAACAATGAATAGTATGGTTTTCGAAAATTTCACTTAGGATTAGTGTTTGATTTTCTCTCACCTTATATTTATAATGTAATCCTAAATCCTATCTGGATATGATTTCTGCATATCTAATAAATATAATAATATATCTTCAGATAGAGAGGATCAGAACAGAGTCCCACAGGGACTCTTTAAGGAGGGGACGAAAATCTCTTAGTTCCAGGCCTAGATGGGCCAGCCCAGGGATCAAATGCAAGGAATAAAGATGGGGCTCAAATAAATTAATTATCTTATGTTCAACTTAGAACATAATTAATTCATAAACACTTATTCATGTCGATAGAGAATAAATCTTGACTTACCCTTTATTTTGAAGTTGAGTCGGGCTCAGCACTTGAACTTAACGAATCCCGTATTTAAGATATCGCATGTCCATTAATTATTTACAACATTACATTGCTTAAAATAATTAATTTCTTTAATTCCTTAATTAGTACCACCCGACCTTATTATTGTACTTGAGATAACTCAACTGCGGGGTTTAGTACAATAAACCTTTGAGCTCCTTAAGGGGCGTCATCGGTTGGTTGTATCTTGAAAGCAGTTTTGGTTGAGCTTGTATACAATGTTTCTGTTACCACTATTACAATCTCTATCCGAATTGAATACTTGATTGCATATATCATGTCCCTTATCTCATATATAAGTTAGATCATACGATTGTGTAGAAGATCACGAAGTCCGTATGATTGGTCGAAGCAATGAGATATAAAAGTTTCTGGTGAGACAACTTGAGGACGAGTTGTCGGTATAGCTGCGATATAGATAAGAAGTGACTTGATTTAGTTGCTTGTCTATCTTTGACACGTGTTTGGCGTATTGAAGGATCACGGTGAGATGAGTTCTTCTGTCGACCGTGAGTGAAGAACCCAGATCTCGGTGACTTCACGATGATCTAAATCTCGATAAGGTATTAGATGAGTATGAGTTCTTGACCATCACTTTGACTTGTTATGGGTGAGGTTATATGTTCTAACTCGATATTCTCCGCGTCTTGGGTGGTGGCGGTGCTTGTATGTCATGCTAGTTATACATGTCAGTCACCGTATCCGTTAAGGATGATGGCGTCCTTAAGGAGCTCAAAGGTTTATTGTACTAAACCCGCTTGCGTTGAGTTAGCTCGAGTACAATAATAAGGTTGAGTGGTACTACTTAAGGAATTAAAGATATTAATTATTTTAAGCGATCGAATCTATAAATAATTAATGGACGTTCGATATCTTAAATACGAGGATTCGTAATGTCTAAGTGCAAGCCGACTCAACCCGGTAATAAAGGGTAAGTCGGCATTTATTCTCTAGTGGCATGAATAAATGTTTATAAATTAATTTATGTTACTGGGTGAACATAAGATAATTAATTTATTTGAGGCCCATCTTTATTCCTTGCATTTGATCACAGGCTGGCCCGTCCGGGCCGATGAGCTCGAAAATCGTCCACCATCATGCTCTTATGGAAAGGATTTGATTCTCTTTATCATATAATGATATTATTATATTTATGGGATATGCATAGATCCTTTCCATATAGGATTATGGTAATTTCCATATGGGATTATGGTAATTTCCATAAAGGATTATGGTAATTTCCATATGGGATTATGGTAATTTCCATATGGGATTATGGTAATTTCCTTATGGGATTAAGGTAGTGCATTATAAATAAAAGATAAGAGATAGATTGAGGTGAATCCTCATAATTCATCATCAAATTTTAAGTCCGTCCCATAGTAATGTTGGGACGATTTTGAGAATTTTAAGAGCATTGGGTGATTTTCGAAGCATTCTCCATAGATCGTCCTCGCTCGGCGTTGGAGATTGGGTAGCAGGGATCTGATCCGGAAGGTCAAAGTCACGAGTCTCGATCCATTCCGCCTCGGCAGATTCAAAGGTAAACACGAAAACCCCAAAGTGTTGCAATTAATTATATAGGTGCATCTAGTAATATAATCGATATATGGTGAATTAAACATCCAAGATAGATCCTCGGGAGAGGGCTAAACATGGTTTTCCTACAATTGGTATCGAGCACAGGATCGATATCTTGGCTCTGTTGGATTAATTCACGTTTGATTATTACGTGCGCAATATATTAATTGTTGAATCATCGTTAAATATCGTGGCTCGTTTTTATTTTGTCGGTTTTGTTTTTCACCACGAGAAAATCCGTGGTTAGATTAAATTTATTTTTACGTAAATCTTATACGTAAAAGTAAAAGCGAGGCTTAAAGCGGCCGAGATCGAGGCAGCGGAAAAGCGGGTGCGCCTGCGGCGTGCGGGCGGCGCACGCAAGGCGTGCGCGGCGCTCAGCGGACGCGCCGCGTGGCGTGGGCGAGCCGGATCCGTTTTCGGCCCGAATCTGTTTTGGCGAGTCGGTCCGTGCCGTGCGCGAGGCCATTTTTGAATCGGTCCGTGCCCGTGCCGCGAGGCCGTTTCGAAGATTATAAAGATCATGCTTTGCAATTCTATGTAATAGATTAGGCGGGAAAGTGCAGATTCCACAGTGAGCCACGATGAGCGTTTTATTTTATTTTTATCGTTCATTGCATGTCGTGGATGTTTAAATTGTGCGATAGCATGCTATGTATGTTTAAATTACGTTGACAAACCTTTAAGTGTTTTCGTAATTGGGTGCGCATAGTAAGCATGCTAGGTTTATCGCGTTTTCAAGCATATTTTAGAATTACTGCGAGCATGTTTTACATGTTGAGTTCTATAGAAAAGCATGCTAGGATTACGTGATGCATGGACAAACCTTTTGAACAAAAGACTAAGCAAACAAACCGACAAATTAATTTTTAAATTAAAATGTCAGAGACCTCACTTTTGATCTCTAAACAAAGTGATACGCATTGTGAGTGAGCGTCCATGCAGCGTGGCTTGCTTGCCTTGTTTATCATAAGTTTGTTAGATGAGATTTCTAAATAAAACATTTTAAATCTATTGAAGTGGGAGTTTCATGTGTAGCGTCCACGCGCGTGGCTTGCATGTGCGATTTTCATAAGTTCTCTAGAGATAGATATAAAATGAGATAACAAAAATTTGAATTGGAAGCGGTATGGTCTGGTGGTATGCTAATTCTAAGAATTCGTTTTACTGTTTGTTAAAAATGTGGTCATTGCTTAGACATCACCTTCAGTACAACTTCCACGAAGTCCTTCTTGTGATAGTGATGTGGTCTAGTAAGGTCGATCGTTAATTTCATTTGTCATAAGGATAAGTTGACATGGATTGAAATTAAGCGACTAAAGGTATATTTTAGTGCAGTCGAGGGGTTCGTGTGTAGCGATCCACGCGTGGCTTGCATGTGGGATTCCTTGGGCGATTGGAGGTTTCAATTAATATTGTTTTATCAAAGGTTACAATATTATTATTCACGAATTATGTGCGATCGTATGCTTATGTGTTTACTTTATCGATTTCGAGATATGTCTCTTACAGATTATCAATATGCTCGCACAAAATCCTTATCCGGTCCAAATTTTATCAGTGGAAGCGAAACATTGAGAATGTTCTTCTTGCGGAAGAAAATCTATTTGTACTCACTACACCCGTCCCGAGCCTCTAGACAATTCATCTGCGATGAGGGCGCAGGAGCATGAGAAATGGGACAAATCAAATAGAATGGCAAAGTGCTTCTTTTGGTCACCATGTGCGAGTCCTGCGCAACTCCGGCATCAAGAGATGGAAGATGCGACCCGATATGGCTAAGTCTTATGAAATTGTATGAGGTCGGAGCAGAATCGCTTGTCGTAATTTGACAAAATCAATAATGTCGAGTTCGATGAAGGAAGCGATTCGGTGCATAACCATGTAAAGCAAATGATTAATCTCTTGGGAGCTCGAATTGGTTGGAGGATATATTGATGGCGTGGTCGAATTGATATGATCCTCAACACTTTGCCCAAGTCTTTTGATGACTTCCGTTATAAAGCGATCCTTTATGATAAGAGTTATACTCTAGATTCATTGCTGAGAGGATCTAGTAGCGGAAGAAGCATAAAATGGGCAAAGGTGCACTGATCTTTAATCGCACCTCGAAAACCTGCATTATCGAAGATGAAAAGGAAAAGTGGAATTCGAGAGATCTTGAAGGCTAAAGAAAGAGTGGGAGTAATACAAATGGCTCTACCGGTGGTTTGAAAAAGCGAAGGAGAAGGGCAAATGCTTCAAGTGCGGTGAGGCTGGGCATTGGAAGGCTAAGTGCCCCAAGCTCGAGGCTCTCGAGTGCGCCATTTGCTTTAATGTGAAACATGTTTAGCGACTTGTTCTACCCATTCTTGGGTAGTGAACACGAGTACGTTGATCATGTTTGTTACACCTTGCGAGGGGTTCTGCGGACAAGGAGGCGAATGATGGCGAGATAACGATCTCCACGGGCAGCGGCGAAAGTCGAGGCCGTTGCGGTCGGAGATGTTACTTTATGTTTGAAAGCAGTTTTAGTTTTAAAGGCGTTTTATATGTGCGGATTTTCGGTGGAACCTTGTTTACTGTTTGAAATTGTTTATTCATGGATATTCGGTTGTTTTGATAGTGGTGTTTCTATCATAAGAAATGGCGAAGTTATACGTGTAGGCACGTTATATAATTAAGCTTTATACTATTTACGCAATACATAATACTATAACTATGTTGCATCTACATGAACCTTAAAAAGAAAGTTTTCTTTGCAAGATGACACCTCTTTTCTCTGGCATCTTAGATTAGGTCACATCAATCTAAATAGGATCAGGCGGCTAAGAATGGGCGTTGGGTAATCTCACGATTACTCTGTTCGATCTGCGAATCTGTATAGAAGGTAAGATGTTGACCGGACCGCTAAGCGAAGGTCGTAGAGCGAAGAAATGTTAGAACTAGTCCATTCGACATGTGTGGACCGATGTCCACACAAGCTCGTGGAGAATGCAGTATTTTGTCACTTTCATTGGCGATTACTCGAGTGCGGATCGTATACACCTTCGCGCAAGTCTGAATGCTTTGAAATTGAAGAATTTTAGGCGGAAGTGGAGGCGAAGCTAGGTAAGAGTATCAAGTCACTGCGTTCGATCGCGGTGGCGAATACCTCGACAACGAGTTCATGGACTATCTAGTGAAGTGTGGGATTACCTCGGGCGCACTTCAAGCACACGCTACTGACAAAATGGTGTGTCGGGCGAAGAAATAGGACTCTTTTGGAAATGGTTAGATCAATGATGAGTTATGCAAGTTTGCTATTTAGTTACGGGGTATGCCTTAGAAGCGGCGGCATACTTGCTAAATCTAGTACCATCAGTCGGTCGAAAAGACCCTTTCGAAATGTGGTTTGGGCCTATGAAACTGGTTTAAGCCACATAAGGATATGGGCGATCCGGCACATGTCTTTGAATAAGAAGGCGACAAGTTGGAGGCTAGATCAAGCGCAAAGGCTGTTTAGTGGCTATCTAGAGGGCGAAGGTGGTTTATTCTATAGTCCTAAGGATCGAGAAGGTCATTATTAGCACTAATGCCCGATTCTTAGAAGCGGATTATATGAAAAATCATAAGTTCAAAGTTGAAATCATTCTTGAGAATTAGAAGATGATCGTATTCCACCACCGATTAGGCGAAGGTGCGAGAGATGTCGAGTCTAGTGGGAGGATCGACACGGATACTTGAAATTGAAGTGGGTGGAGTTCCACGGAGATACCGGCCGTCTGAGTGGTACTACCCGACAAGTTGTGCAAAATAATGAACCACAAGTCTGCGCCCACCGTTGCCATTGTGCTGTAGAACCTCGTCGTAGTGGGAGGGTTGTTCGTCGACCCGGCGATTTATGTTCGTGGGAGAATCTTGGTTTAGTCGAGGAAGCGAGCAGCGATAATCGACCCATGGACATCTGAGGAGGCGTCTGAGACATTGATGCAAGATCATGGCACGCTATGGACTTAGAAATGGAGTCCATGCGGCTATGGATGTATATGAAAGACACCTCTACCGGATGGCGAGGAAGCCGTAGATAGTAAGTGGATATCTGAGGAAGAGATTCGATGGAGGTTTGACTTTTAAAGCCGGGCTTGTGGCGAAAAGGTACACTCAGTTGAGGGCATCGATTTCGATGAGACCTTTTCGCTGTAGCAATGCTCAAGTCCATCGAAATTCTTACGGCCATAGCAGCCACTTGAACTAGAGGTTTGACAAATGGATGTTAAAACCGCTTTTCTAGCGGTTACCTTGAGGAAGGTAGAGAC
Source organism: Salvia rosmarinus (assembly GCA_036937905.1). Classification (NCBI taxonomy): domain Eukaryota; kingdom Viridiplantae; phylum Streptophyta; class Magnoliopsida; order Lamiales; family Lamiaceae; genus Salvia; species Salvia rosmarinus. The sequence goes on from CM072823.1 coordinate 24,887,282, forward strand.
ATCTATATCGACAACCGAAGGTTATGTGGTAAAGGGTGAGAGCATCTAGTATGGAAGCTTAAGAAGTCCATTTATGGACTTAAGCGAACCTCACGATCATGGAACTTACGCTTTGACGGTGGTAAAGTCCTATGGATTTACCCGGTTACTAGCGAGTTGTGTGTATCGGTTAGATGTCAGCGGTGATGTGGTATTTCTTGCACTTTATGTAGATGACATTCTTCTATTTGGCAACAATGTGAAGTTGTTATCGAGGCGTAAAGAGTTGGTTATCCGATCGGTTTCAAATGAAAGACTTAGGAGATCGTGTACATTCTTGGGATCGAGGTTTACGAGATCGCAAGAAGAAAATATTGAGCTTATCTCGGGCGTCTTACATTGATCTTGTGATTACTCGTTTTAGTATGAAGACCGCCGAGAAGGATTGCTACCTTTCGGACATGGCGTTCCTTTATCTAAGGAAGCGATCACCTATATTTGCAAAGGAGATAGAAAATGAGACAAGTTCATATGTTTCGCCGTGGGAAGTCTCATATGCAATCTTATGCACGAGGGCCGATATCTTCTATCGGTGAGCATAGTAGCTAGATATCAGTCTAACCTGGACAAGCTCATTGGAATGCCATAAAGCATATACTCAAGTACCCGAAAAAGACTTGAGATTATAGGCTAATTTACTATGCCAGATAGTCTAATGCCTTTGGGTTATTCAGACTCGGATTTTCAAGTGACCGTGATAAGAATAAGTCTACCTCAGACTATGTGTTTATCTTGGGAGGTGGAGCCGTATCCTGGCGGAGTGCAAAGCAGCGATGCATTGCGGACTCTACCATGGAAGCCTAATATGTAGCCGCTTCGGAGGCTGCTAAGGAGGCTGTATGGTTCATGAACTACCTCATGGATCTAGGTGTGGTACTGGTTTGCCCAGAGTATCATAGTTCTTGTGATAACTCGGTGCGATGGCAAACTCGAAGGAACCACGGATCCACAAAGCAACCAAACACATAGAGAAAGTACCATGTCATACGAAATCGTTAGGCGAGGGGCGTCTTGAATCAAAATTGATCTGACGGATAACCTGGCGGATCCATTCACTAAAGCTGCTGCAAAAGTCTACGTTGAGCACGTTAGAGGACTTGAATTGCGCTAGATGGCACCCTCTAAAGTGCGCGCAATAAGTCTCGTCGGGGCGTTAGAGGACTTAATTGCGCTTGATGGCACCCTTAGAAGAAAACTTTTGTATAAGTGGGAGAAGCAAAGTGATGGTTTTGTTTGTAATAGCTAGTAGAGAGACACATTGTATACTAAAAGTTTGCTTTAGTATAAGTGGGAGATTGTTGGTTGTATCTTGAAAGCGGTTTTGGTTGAGCTTGTATCTGATGTTTCTGATACCACTATTACAATCTCTATCTGAATTGAATACTTGATTGCATATATCTGTGTCCCTTATCTCATATATAAGTTAGATCATACGATTGTGTAGAAGATCACGAAGTCATATGATTGGTCGAGCTTAATGAGATATAAAAAGTTTCTGGTGAGACAACTTGAGGACGAGTTGTCGGTATAAGCTGCGATATAGATAAGAAGTGACTTGACTTAGTTGCTTGTCTATCTTTGATGCGTATACGGCGTATTGAAGGATCACGGTGAGATGAGTTCTTCTATCGCCGTAGTGAAGAACCAGATCTCGGTGACTTACGATGATCTAAATCTCGATAAGGTATTAGATGAGTATGAGTTCTTGACCATCACTTTGACTTGTTATGGGTGAGGGTTATATGTTCTAATTGATATTCTCCGCATCTTGGGTGGTGGCGGTGCTAGTATGTCATGCTAGTTATACATGTCAGTCTTCGTATCCGTTAAGGATGATGGCGTCCCATAAGGAGCTCAAAGGTTTATTGTACTAAACCCTGCGGGTTGAGTTAGCTCAAGTACAATAATAAGGTTGAGTGGTACTACTTAGGAATTAAAGATATTAATTATTTTAAGCGATAAGAATCTATAAATAATTAATGGACGTTCGATATCTTAAATACGAGGATTCGTAATGTCTAAGTGCAAGCCCGACTCAACCCGGTAATAAAGGGTAAGTCGGCATTTATTCTCTAATGGCATGAATAAATGTTTATAAATTAATTTATGTTGAAATTTGAACATAAGATAATTAATTTATTTGAGGCCCATCTTTATTCCTTGCATTTGATCACAATTTGGCCCGTCCGGGCCCGTGAGCTCGAGAAAATCGTCCACCATCATGCTCTTATGGAAAGTTTGATTCTCTTTATCATATAAGGATATTATTATATTTATGGGATATGCATAGATCCTTTCCATATAGGATTATGGTAATAATCCTTTCCATATAGGATTATGGTAATTTCCATATGAGATTATGGTAATTTCCATATGGGATTATGGTAATTTCCATATGAGATTATGGTAATTTCCTTATGGGATTAAGGTAGTGCATTATAAATATAAGATAAGAGATAGATTAGGTGAATCCTCATAATTCATCATCAAATTTTCGTCCGTCCATAGTAATGTTGGGACGATTTTTGAAAATTTTAAGAGCATTGGGTGATTTTCGAAGCATTCTCCATAGATCGTCCTCGCTCGGCGTTGGAGATTGGGTAGCAGGGATACGATCCGGAAGGTCAAAGCACGAGTCTCGATCCGTTCATCCCGCCTCGGCAGTTGAGGTAAACACGAGAAAACCCCAGTGTTGCAATTAATTATATAGGTGCATGCTAGTAATATAATCAATATATGGTGAATTAAACATCGAAGATAGATCATCGGGAGAGGAGTAAACATGGTTTTCCCTACATCATCATCCTAGCGGATACGGTGACTCGTCTGGGTAACTAGCATGACATCAAACCTTGCCACCACCTAAGATCTGAGAGAATATTGGGTTATCTCATGTAACCTCACCCATAACAAGTCAAAGTGATGGTCGACAACTCATACTCACCTAATACCTTATCGAGGTTTAGATCAGCGTAAAGTCACCAAGATCTAGGTTCTTCACGATGATCGGATAGAAGAACTCATCTCCTTGTGATCCGTGATACGTGGGGGCGTACCGGTATAGACAAGCAACTAAGTCGTGTCACTTCTTATCTATACCGCAACTATATCGACAACTCGTCCTCAAGTTGTCTCATTGTGATTCTTTTATATCTCATTAAGCGACCAATCATACGAGACACACGTGATCTACTACACCTTGTGATCTAACTTATATATGAGATAAAGGGACAAACATATGCAATCAGTAAACAATTCGGATAGGAGATTGTAATAGTGGTAACGAGGAATCATTGTATCAAGCTCAACCAAAGCGCTTCCGATATCTGAAATCAACAATCTTCCACTTATACTAAAGCAAACTTTTAGTATCTGATGTGTCTCTACTAGATATTACAAACAACACATCACTTTTTTCCCATACTACAAAAGTTTCATTTCTAAGTGGGTGCCATCTAGTGCAATCGAGTCCTCGAATATCTTTGTTTGTAGACTTTTTCGGCTGAGCTCTTCGTGAATGGGTCGACTAGGTTATCCATGATGCCAATCTTTTCAATCGATGCGTCCATCGTCTAACGATTTCTCGTATGACATGGTACTTTTCTCTATAGGTTTAGTTACCTTGTGGGTCCGTGGTTCGCCGAGGTTTTGCGCTGCTTTGAGTTATCAAAATATACTATGATCTCTTGGGAAAACAAGGTACCACGTCTAGATCGATGAGGTAGTTTTGAACTATACAACCTCATACTTGACCTCAGGCGGCTACATATTGACTTCCATGGTAGAGTCCGCAATGCATCAACTGCTTTGTACTCATGGGATCTGGCTCCTCACCCAAGGTAAACACATAGCACGAGGTAGACTTTTCTCATCACGGTCGGCTTGGAAATCCAGTCGAATAACCCGAAGGCATTAGACTATCTACTTGGTAAACTAGCTTATAATCTCGAGTCCTTTTGGTGCCAGTATATACTTCTATGATCCATAAGCTTGTCCGGTTAGGCGATATCTTGCTACTATGCTACCGCAGCGAGATATCGGGTCTCGTACATAGCATTGCATACATGAGACTTATATGGCGAGCGTAAGGAACTTATCTCATTTCCTCTATCTCGCTGCGGTCATTGGTGGTGCTCGCCAGAATAAAGGAACACCATGCTGAAGGTAGCAATCCTTTCTTGGCGGTTTGCATGCTAAAGCGGTAATCACGATGTCGATGTAAGGCGTGCGAGATAAGCTCAACATTTTCTCTTGCGATCTCGGTAAACCTTGATACCAAGAATGCGTTGCATCTCCTAAGTCTTTCATTTGAGGCTGATCGGATAACCAACTCTTTCGTCGATAACGACTTCACATTGTTGCCAAGTGAAGAATGTCATCTCGTAAAGTCAAGAATACACGTCACCGTTGACATCAAGCGATACACACAACTTTTGCTGAGCAGCTGGGTAAATCCATGGGACTTTACCACCTCGTCAGCGTAAGTTCCATGATCGGGAAGCTTGCTTCATAAATGGACTTCTTAGCTTCCATACTAGATGCTCTTCACCCTTCACCACATAACCTTCGGATTCTGCATATAGATGTCTCTACCTTCTTCAATGTAACCGTTTAAGCGGTTTCACGTCCATTGCCAAACCTCAAGGTTTGGTGGTTGCTATGGCGAAGAATTCTTATGGACTTGAGCATTGCTACGGTGAAAAGGTCTCGTCGAAATCGATGCCTCAATCAGTGTGCCCTTTTGCCTAAGCACGGCTTTAAAAGCGAAACCTCTCCATCGAGTCTCTCTTCCTCTTGTATACCCACTCACTACCTATGACTTCCTTGCCGTCGGTAGAGATGTCTTTTCGTATACATCCATAGCTGTTATGGACTCAATTTTTAAGTCCATAGCGGTGTGCCATGATCTTGCATCCGTGTCTTGTATCGCCTCACTGTATTTCCATAGGTCGATTACAGCTTGCTCGTTTCCTGGGACTAAATCCGAAGATTCACCCGAGAACATAAATCGCTCGGGTTGATGAACAACCTCCCACTTCTGACGGCGCTCTGGCCTGATAGCAGCGGTGGGTGCGATAACATGTGGTTCTCTATCTTGCACAACTTGTTGGATAGGTACCACTTATGCGATCGGTATCTCAATGGAACTCGACCCTTCAATTTTTGAAGTATTTGGTGTCGATCCCTCCCACTAGACATGACATCTCGTATATCTAGTTTAATCGGTGGTAGAATAAGATATTTTTCTAATTCTTGAAGTATGATTTCAACTTTGGATTTATGGTTTTTCATATAATCCTCTTCTAAGAATCGGGCATTAGTGCTAATAACGACCTTCTGATCCTTAGGACTATCGAAATAACTAACATTCGTTCCTCTAGGATAGCTAATAAACAGCCTTGCTTCAGATCTAGCCTCCAACTTGTCAGCTTTCTTGTTTAGCACATGTGCTGGACTGCCCCATATCCTTATGTTGTTTAAACTAGGATTGCGCCCAAACCATAACTCGAAAGGGGTCTTATCAACTGACTTGGACGGTACTAAATTTAGCAAGTATGCCGTTGTTTCTAAGGCATACCCCAGAACGAAATAGGCAACGTTGCATAACTCATCATTGATCTAACCATTTCTAAGAGAGTCTATTTCTTCGCTCGACACACAAATTTCTTTGTGGTGTGCCGGTGTAGTGGTGGGAGGTAATCCCACTGCACCAAATAGTCCATAAACTTCGTTATTGAGGTTTTCGCCACCGCGATCGACCCATGATGACTTGATACTTTACCAAGCTTCGTCTCCACTTTCGCCTTAAACTCTTTGAATTTCTCAAAGCATTCGAGACTGCGGTGAAGCGGTATCGTATCCGTACCTTGAGTGTCGTCGATGAAAGTGACAAAATACCGTACCCTCCACGAGCTTGTGGACATTGGTCCGAGAGGTCATAATGGATTAGCTCAACACTTCTTTGGCTCTATAACCCTTCGCTTTGAAGGGTGCAGTCGACATCTTTCCTTCTATCTGAGGATTCGCGGTGGGAATGTAGTAATGTAATATCACCCAACGCTCCATTCTTAGCGGTCTTTGGATCCTATTTAGATTGATGTGACCTAATCTAAGATGCCAAATAAATGTGATGTCATCTAGCGAAGAAGACTTTATCTTCTTAAGGTTTGATGTAGATGCAACATAGTTAAACGTGTTATGCTTGGCGAAATAGTATAAAGCAAATTATATAAAGTGCCACCACAGATAACCGTTATTTCTATGATAGAAACACCACTATAAAAACAAGCGAATATCCATGTATAAATAGTTTGGAAATCGAAATAAGGTTCATGAAACTCCGGCACATATAAAGCGTCTTTTAATACTAAAATTGTTCTATCAAAGCATAAAGAAACATCTCCGATCGCTGCGGCCTCGACTTTCACCACGTTGCCAATGGAGATCGTTATCTCGCCATCAAACAACTCCTTGTCCGCAGAACCCCCGCAGGTGTAACAAACATGATCGATCGCACCATATCTACTACCCGTGAATGAGTAGAACAAGTCGCTAAACATGTTTACATTACTTAAAGCAAATGACGTACCTTGAGCATGAGCATATGGCATTTAACCTTCTAATGCCCGTCTTGCCGCTTGAAGCACTTGCCCTCTCCTTCGCTTTTCAAGCCTCGGTGGCAACCATATTCTTGCTCTCCTTCGCCCCTTGGTTCCTTGCCTCTACCAACTTTGGCACCCCTTTTCTTCTTCCATTTTTCAACGGAAAATTTGGGTCCTTAGATGTGCTAGTCAAGGCATGTGCTCCTTTTCCCATGACACCTTCCGTGGCCACGAGATCATTTAGCAACTGACTAAGTGTATACTCGGGCTTGGTCATGATCACGTTCACACAAAAATTCTCAAAAGACTTGGGCAGTGTGTTGAGGATGATATCGACCTTAGCTTCACCGTCAATACCTCATCCCAACTGATCAAGACTATCCATGAGATGAGTCATGTGGGAGACATGTTCATGAACCGAACTTCCTTCTTCCATCCTACACGCCAAGATTTCTCTCATTATATGGAAGCGGACTGTCCGATCCGACTGCCCAAACTCACTCTCGAGACTTGCCCATATTTCGGTCGCGTCTACCATCGGCGATCTTTGCGGCTGCAAGCATTTGGACATAGTTGTCATCATATAGCACTTGGCCATATTATTTGACTTATGCCAAAGTGCCTTGACTCATTGCTCGTTCGTCGATGCGTCGATAAGGGCATCGGGTTTGGGAGTAGTGAGAACAAACATATGTTCTTCTGCGATAAGAACATATTCCATGTTCGTTCCACTCAATAAAATTTGGATCGGATAGAAGATTTTGTGCGAGCATATTGATAATCGGTGTAAGAGACATCTCTAAAAAGCAATGTAAACACGTAAGCATACGATCGCACATAATTCGTAACAATAATATTGTAACCTTTTGATAAAACAATATTAATTGAAACCTCCAATCGCCCAAGGAATCCACATATAAGCCCGCGTGTGGGCGTTTACACATGTACCCTCGACGAGACTAAAACATACCTTTTAGTCGTTTAATTTCAATCCGTGTCGACTTATCCTTATGAAAAATGAAATTAATGATTGGACCTTACTAGACCACATCACTATCACAAGAAGTGACTTGGCGGGAAGTTGTACTTATGGTGATGTCTAGCAATGACCACAATTTTAACGTGAGAAATGAATTCTTAGAATTGACATACTCGCTCGGACCATGCCTTCCAATCAAATTCTTTTGTCTTCTCATTTTAAATCTATCTCAAGAGAACTTATGAAAATCGCATATGCAAGCCCGCGTGTGGGCGTTTACATGAAACTCCCACTTCTCGATAGATTAAAATGTTTATTTAGAAATCTCATCTAACAAACTTATGATAAACAATGCAAAAGCAAGCCGCGCGTGTGGGCGTTTACTCCTGATCGTATCTTTTTTTAGAGATTAAAAGTGGAGGTCTTGGCATTTAATTTTAGAAATTAATATGTCGGGTTTCTTGCTTTGTCTTTTTGTTTCAAAAGGTTTGTCCATGCAGATCACGTAATCTAGCATGCTTTCTATAGAACTCGACATGTAAAACATGCTCGCGAGAATTCTAAAATATGCTTGAAAACGTGATAAACCTAGCATGCTTACTATGCGCGTCAATCACGAAAACATGCAACATGTTTATCAGCGTAATTAAACATACATAGCATGCTACGCATAATTTAAACATCCACGACATGCTTTGAGCGATAAAAACAAAATAAATTAGTTCATCGCGGCCAACTTCGTGGATCTGTGATTTTCACGCCTAATTTATTACATAAATTTGCAAAGTCTGATCTTGAAAAATCTCAAAGCGCCTCGCGTGCGCAGCGCGAGCAGGATTCGTCAAAACCCGATTTGGGCTGAAAATTTTAAAAATAGGCGAGCGTTGATTGGGCGGTCGGCCCAAAATTCCAATCAAGGGTCAAAGCGGGTCTAGACCGAAACCGGGCCGGGTCGGCCCATTATGGGTGGGCGCGGCCAGGCCTGACCCGTGCGCACGTCCACCCGCTGCCGCCGCCACCAACACGCCACACAAGCCTCGCCGCCTCGTCCAGCTCCCGTCGACATCCGCCGCAAGGCGCCGAGATAACCACGTCGAGCGTCAACATCGTCGAGGATTGCCGAGGCTGTTCGAGCGTCGCCTGCCGAGCCTCGCCTGGATGCGCAGCACCATCGTCCGCCCCTACCGACTCGAGCTGCCAAGGCGTGCCGAGCATCGTCACGTAGCCTGGCCGAGAGGCCCTGCGTGCCGTGCTGCCCGCCCCTACCGAGAGCTATCGGGAGGCGCCGAGGTGTGCGAGGCGCCGAGCGCGCGCCGCACACCGAGGCCGCCCGGCTGCGAGAAAAACTTCGTGCGGCGTACGTCTAGCGCCAGCGCATCGGCGTCCGCGAGGCCGCCGTCCTGCCGCCCGGCCGCCACGCCGCCGAGCTCTGCAGCGTGCTTTCGGCGCCAGCGTCCACGCTAAAATCGTCGCCCGTCGCCCGCCGCCGATGCTCGTTGAGGACTCCGGCGCGCCGCGCTTTCGGCAAGGCGTTCGAGGCATCCGCACGTTAAACCGCGCCCATACGCCCGCATGCCCGGTTGTCGATGCATGCCGAGGGAACCCACCGAGGTCTGCCCGCTTGTGTCGCCCGATGCCGCCGAGATACTGCCAAAGTCATCCGTGCATGGGCTGTCGAGGAGACCCACCGCCTGACTGCCCTATTCGCCCGTATGCTATCGAGAAACCCGCGCGCATCTACCGAGAGGCGTGCTGCGAGCGCCGAGCACGCTCAGCGTGCCATCGCCTGCACACCCTCGTGCCGTGCAGCCGTTTCTGGCCAGTCTCCCATCGCGCCGTGCGATAGCACTCCGTCGTCTCGTTCCTCTTTTACAGATTAGATTTACAAAAAAATTCTTAATCTAACAACGAATTTTCTCGTGGTAAAAAATGAAATCCAACAAAAAATAAAACGAGCCACGATGAGCAGCGGATCCACAATTAATTAATTTCGCGTAATAATCAGCGTGAATTAATCCAGCAGAGCGAGATTCGATCCCGGGCTCGATACCAATTAAGGGATATCGATTTTAACCATTTTCGATGATCTATCTTGGATGTTTAATTCATCATACATTGATTATATACCTAGCATGCACCTATATAATTAATTGTAACACGTTGGTGTTTTCGTGTTTACCTATGAATTTGTCGATCGAAATTGGATCGAGACTCGTGCTTTGATCTTTTGAATTGTATCCCGATTGCCTAAACTCGATGTCGGTGAGGACAATCTATGGAATCTGCAGAAATTAAGCCTTCTTCTTGAAAAGTTTCAAAATCCCGACAATGAATAGTATGGTTTGAAAATTTCACTTAGGATTAGTGTTTGATTTTCTCTCACCTTATATTTATAATGCGACCCTAAATCCTATACGGATAGGATTTACGCATATCTAATAAATATAATAATATCTCTTCAGATAGAGAGGATCAGAACAGAGTCCAAGAGGGACACTTTAAGGAGAGGAAGAAAATCTCTTAGTTCCAGGACTGGATGGGCCAGCCTAGAGATCAAATGTAAGGAATAAAGATGGGTCTCAAATAAATTAATTATCTTATATTGATCCAGAACATAAATTAATTCATAAACACTTATTCATGCCACTAGAGAATAAATGATGACTTACCCCTTTATTTTCGAAGTTGAATCAAGCTCGCACTTAGACTTAACGAATCCCTGTATTTAAGATATCGAACGTCCATTAATTATTTACAGCGTTCTGACTGCTTAAAATAATTAATTTCTTTAATTCATTAAGTAGTATCACTCAACTTTATTATTGTACTTGAGATAACTCAGCGGTGGGGTTTAGTACAATAAACCTTTTGAGCTCCTTAAGGGCGTCATCATCCTAGCGGATACGGTGACTCGTCTGAGGCAACTAGCATGACATACTGGCACGCCACCACCCGAGATCTGAAGAGAATATTGGGTTATCTCATGTAACCCTACTTGTAACAAGTCAAAGTGATGGTCGACAACTCATACTCACCTAATACCTTATCGAGGTTTAGATCAGCGTAAAGTCATCGAGATCTAGGTTCTTCACGATGGTCGGATAGAAGAACTCATCTCACCGTGATCCATCAATCGTCGAGAGATGTACCGGTATAGACAAACAACTAAGTCAGTCACTTCTTATCTATACGCAGACTATACCGTTAACTCGTCCTCAAGTTGTCTCATTGTGATTCATTTATATCTCATTAAGCTTGACCAATCATAAAGACTTACATGATCTACTACACAATGTATGATCTAACTTATATATGAGATAAAGGGACAAACATATGCAATCAAGTAAACAATTCAGATATGAGATTGTAATAGTGGTAACAAGAATAATTGTATACAAGCTCAACCAAAACTGCTTCCAGTATACAAATCCAACATACTGATGCATCACCCACAAATACTCCTCTTTCTCCCACTCATTCTACACAACCTATCTTCCATAGTCCATTTCAAAGTCCTCATCATTCCCCCAATCACAATTCTTCTTCTATTTCGTCTTCTTCATCTTCAAATCATAGTTCTTCTAATATGAGTAATGTTCACCAGCATGTATTATCTCCTTTGCAAGCTACTACTTATCCTATGGTTACAAGATCCAAAGATGGCATCTTTAAACCAAAAATATATCTCACTGATACTGACTCATCTGTGTTTTTACTTGTCGAGCCTCCTACATTTTCTCAAGCTTTGCAGGTGGATGTTTGGAAGAAAGCCATGCTCAATGAAATCAATGTCTTACATAAAAATATCACTTGGCATATCTGCGAGCTACCCCCTGATAAGAACTTGATAGGCTGCAAATGGGTATTTAAGATCAAGTGCAATGCTGATGGGTCAATATCTAGATATAAAGCTAGACTTGTAGCTCAGGGCTTCTCTCAAGAACCTGGTTTTGACTACACAGAGACTTTCAGTCCTGTAGTTAAACTAGACATAATTCGGATTATTCTAAGTCTTGCTATCTCTTTTGGTTGGAGTATTACACATTTGGATGTGAATAACGCTTTTCTATATGGAGACCTCAATGAGGAGATATATATGAAACTTCCTCCAGGTTATGAAAAGCTCACTGGTATTCCTTCTTCTAGTAAAGTTTGTAAGCTCAACAAAGCCATCTATGGCTTAAAACAAGCTTCAAGATCTTGGTTCTTAGCTGGTGTCGCTCTTCTATCTCTCGGTTTCAACGGTCCGGCGAGATACCTCGTTGTTCTATTCTATTCGGTCTAGTGCTACCATTTACCTTCTTATTTATGTCGATGACATACTTATTACAGTAGCGATTCTTACGCCATTCAACATGTCGTTCGACAATTGAGTTCTAAATTCTCTTTGAAGGATCTTGGTGAAGTTCATCCTTTCTTGGAATTGAAATTAAAAAGACAACACTGAGGCCTTCATCTCGGTCGAGGTAAATATATCAAAGACTTGCTCCAAAAACTTCGTATGTCTGAAGCAAAAGGCAGCAATACCCCTATGGTTGCTTCCTGTAAACTTTCCAAGCGGAAAGGTAATGGATCTATTGATGGGAAAGTTTACAGAAGCACAGTGGGTGCACTGCAATATGCTACTATCACAAGGCCTGAAATCTCTTTTAGTGTGAACAAGGTAAGTCAGTTTATGGCAGCACCTCTTGATACACATTGGAAAGCGGCGAAACGAATATTGAGGTATTTGGCAGGTTCCATTGATCACGGACTTCATATCACCAAATCCTCATGTAACCTCAATGCCTTCTCTGATTCAGATTGGGCGGCTGATTTGGATGATAAAAGATCAGTGATTGGTTATTGCGTTTATCTTGGGACAATCTTACGTCATGGGTTCTAAAAGCAATCGTAGTGTCGAGATCAATCTGAGCGAGAATATAGAAGTTTAGCTCATGTTGTCTACGATCTAACATGGACAATATCAATTCTTGAAGAACTTAGGTGAAGATGTCAAAGTCTCCGATGGTGTGGGTTGACAACCTAAGCACTATTGCCTTAGCTTGAATCCTATTCTTCATGCTAGAACTAAACACATAGAGCTTGATATACATTTAAATCGGAGATAAGGTTGTAGCGAGGCTTAGTCGATCTAAGGCATGTGCCATCTCAAGATCAGGTTGCGATATTTTACAAAGCCTTTGAGTTTGCAATTCTTCACACGACTTCGGAACAAACTCGGAGTATGTTCCTTAGCCGCGTTAGAATTGAGAGGAGCTGTTGGAATTATTGGAGTATTCTCTGCAACTAAGATTGGATTTTTCTGTCGCACATAGGATTTTAGGACATGTCTCGTGCCATGTTGTAATCTCTTGTCTATATTTATTTTCGTATTAAATATATTACATGTTAACTTATAATTTCAGGAAAAATAAAATCGTCACATGCTCCCCATACATCTTTGCTCCATGCATGTTCAAAAAGGGACACAAATGCATGTTACCATATATTTCATATTAAGACACGATTTGGTATTATTCTTACACCTATAAAGCTAATTTATATTGCCAACGTACGATAACCAAGAAATGATGGATTATCCTAATAGATAAAATAATATGCGTTAATCTATTATTTCTTAAGATATATTAAAAATTTAGAATATTTTAAGACCCTTGATAATCTTTACAATTTGAACAAGTTGCTTGATTCACATCCAATTAAAATGAATATGATTAAAGAAATTCTAGTGATAAAAATAAAAATACTCAATTATATTATCAATTCTTAATAATATACTCTCCCTAAAATAACATTTCATTTTGCAAGAAATTTCTACAATATAGCGTGCCCGTTATATCTAATATATACCGTAACCTTTAGCTACAAAAAGTTTTGATCATTATTTTTCAGATTAATCCATGAACACGGTAAAGGGGCAGGGATTCATAGCCCGGGATATGACACTCGAGAACACCGCCGGCCCGGGAAAGAACCAAGCCGTAGCGTACCAGTCAGACTCCGACCGGTCGGTGCTATACCGCTACGGCGTTAGAGGCTACCAAGACACCTTATACGCTCATTCCATGCGCCAATTCTACCGGGAATGCAAGATCACCGTCGACTTCATATTTGGCGACGGAAATACCGTTTTCCAGAACTGCGAAATCCTGGCCCGAAACGGCCTCCCGGATCAAAAGAACACTATCACTGCACAGGGCCGGGAGGATTCCAGCGAAGAAACGGGCTTTTCGGTCAAATTCTGCAATATTTCGGCCCGAGCCCGATGTCTCGATCCCCACGTACCTCGGCAGGCCGTGAAGTTGTATTAGAGGATGGTGGTGATGCAGTCGTACGTCAGTAGCGCCATTAGGCCCGAAGGGTGGCTGGAGCCGAATGGAGAGTTTGCTCTGGATACTCTGTTTTATGAAGAGTATATGAGGTACGGACGAGGCCACCGTGGCGGAGTTTATTGTGGGAATACATGGCTTCCTACGACTGGGGTGAGGTACATTGCTGGATTGACGCGAATTGAATGTTGGAAGATTTATTTATTTATTTTTATTTTTTTGTGATTAGATGCGGGTTCAATTAATTGATTTGGGACTTATTTTGTTTTTCGAAATGTATTTCGTTTTGTATTTTATATTATTGATGCATTGTATTATGTTATGCATACCTATATTAATTCACAATTAACTAGCTATGCGACAGTAACAATATTAATTGATAAAACTCCATCTACTAGGAAAATAATATTGATATTTTTCCGTTATCAAATTCATTAACCCTTTCTTCCCCTCTGCTGCGTATAAGTTAAAATTAGTGCAATGCAATAATTTTCGGGTACCAAAGTTTTTTATACTGAAAACCCAAATTTCATTTATTTTGCAATTATAATTTTATACTCTTGAAAAGAAAAGACTAAAAAGGTAAATTATTCTATGAGGTGGTGCATTCAAGATGATTCATTCTTGATTCAAAAAATAGAACAAATATCCCAAAAATAAATTAAAAGTAATACTTTTGAAGCCTAAAAAGTCCTTGAGAAAAGTGCTTGTCGTTCTCTGCATATTTATTACACTTAATGAACAATAAAATTCAATGTAAATGTAGGGAAAACTGAGTTTAGCTCTTCCACGAGGATCTATCTTGGATGTTTAATTTACCATACATTGATTATATTTCTAGCATGCGTCTATATAATTAATTGCAACACGTGGGGTTTTCTCGTGTTTACCTTTGGATCCGCCGGGGTGGAATGGATCGAGACTCGTGCTTTGATCTTACGGGTGTATCCGGTTGCCCAATCTCCAGCGTCGGTGAGGGCGATCTATGGAGAATACTACAAGAAATCACCCTCAAACCCTAGCAATTTTCGAGAATCACTCTATGGAGGTGGGCGAAAATAATGCTCAATTATTAAGCATTAACCTAGACTTTATCCTTACCTTATATTTATAATGCATTACCATAATCCCATAAGGAAAGGATCTATGCATATACCATAAATATAATAATATCCTTATAGGATAAAGGGAATAAAATCCTTGCCATACGGGGTTGGGCGCCGATTTCTTCCGATGATTCTGAACTGGATGGGCCGGCCGAGGATCAAATGCAAGGAATAAAGATGAGCCTCAAATAAATTAATTATCTTATGTTCGGCCAGAACATAAATTAATTCATAAACATTTATTCATGCCACTAGAGAAAAATCTTGACTAACCCTTTATTACAGAAATTGAGTCGGGCTTGCACTTAGACATTCTGAATCCCGTATAAAGATATCGCGTCCATTAATTATTTAGAGCATTACATTGCTTAAAATAATTAATATCTTTAATTCTTAAGTAGTACCACTCGACCTTATTATTGTACTTGAGCTAACTCGACATGCGGGGTTTAGTACAACAAACCTTTTGAGCTCATAAGGGGCGTCATCATCTAGCGGATACGGTGACTCGTCTGAGATAACTAACATGACATCTGCACCTTGTCACCACCCGAGATGCGGAGAATATTGGGTTAGAACATATAACCTACCCATAACAAGTCGAAGTGATGGTCGACAACTCATACTCACCTAATACCTTATCGAGGTTTAGATCATCGTAAGTCACCGAGATCTAGGTTCTTCACGATGGTCGGATAGAAGAACTCATCTCTTGTGATCCATCAATACGTCGAGGCGTACCGGC
This sequence comes from Salvia rosmarinus, assembly GCA_036937905.1. Taxonomy (NCBI): domain Eukaryota; kingdom Viridiplantae; phylum Streptophyta; class Magnoliopsida; order Lamiales; family Lamiaceae; genus Salvia; species Salvia rosmarinus. The sequence goes on from CM072823.1 coordinate 24,903,085, forward strand.
ATAGACAAACAACCAAGTCAGTCTTCTTATCTATACATGACTATACCGACAACTCGTCCTCAAGTTGTCTCATTGTGATTCTTTTATATCTCATTAAGCTTGACCAATCATACGGACTTACGTAATCTTCTACACCTTGTATGATCTAACTTATATATGAGATAAGGGACACGAGATATATGCAATCAAGTAATCAATTCGGATAGGAGATTGTAATAGTGGTAACGAGGAAACATTGTATACAAGCTCGACCAAAAGCGCTTTCGATATACAAATCCAACAATCTCCCGGTTATACTAAAGCAAACTTTGAGTATACAATGTGTCTCTCTACTAGCTATTACAAACAAAACCATTACTTTGCTTCTCCCACTTATACAAAAGTTTCCTTTCTAAGTGGGTGCCATCAGCGCAATCGAGTCCTCGAGCGTGCACCGTAGACTTTTGCGGCGAGACTCTTTGTGAATGGATCCGCTGGGTTATCCGTCGTATCAATCTTTTCAATCGGCCGTCCCTCGTCTCACGATTTCTCGTATGACATGGTACTTTCTCTCTATGTGTTTCGTCGCCTTGTGGGTCCGTGGTTCCTTCGAGTTTGCCACTGCACTGACTTATCACGATAAACTATGATACTCTTGGGCAAACCGGTACCACGCTAGATCCGTGAGGTAGTTCTTGAACCATCTGACCTCATGCTTGACCTCAAAGCGGCTACATATTAAACTTCCATGGTAGAGTCCGCAATGCATCATTTGCTTTGCACTCATGAGGATCTGGCTCCACCTCCCAAGGTAAACACATAGCACGAGGTAGACTTTTTCTCATCACGGTCGGCTTGGAAATCCAGTCAGTATAACCCAAAGGCATTAGACTATCGCATGGTAAACCGACTATAATCTCGAGTCCTTTTCGGTGCTTGAGTATATGCTTCTTTGCGATCAATGAGCTTGTCGAGGTTAGGCGATATCTTGCTACTATACTGCCGCATAGCGAGATATCGGGCCTTGTACATAGCATTGCGTACATGAGACTTCCCTACGGCGGAGCGTAAGGAACTTGTCTCATTTCCTCTATCTCCTTTGTAGTCATAGGTGGTTGCTCCTTAGATAAAGGAGCGCCATGTATGCGAAGGTAGCAATCCTTTCTTGGCGTTACGCATACTAAAACAGTAATCACGGTATCGATGTAAGGCGCACGAGATAAGCTCAACATTTTCCTTTTACGATCTCGGTAAACCTTGATCCCAAGAATGTCGCTGCATCTCCTAAGTCTTTCATTTGAAAGCGATCGGATAACAACTCTTTCGTCGATAACAACTTCACATTGTTGCTGACTAGAAGAATGTCATCTACATAAAGTGCAAGAAATACCACATCACCGTTGACATCTAAGCGATACACACAACTTTCGCTATGCAGTGGGTAAATCCATAGGACTTTACCACCTCGTCAGCGTAATTTCCGAGGATCGTGAGGCTTGCTTAAGCCCATAAATGGACTTCTTAGCTTCCATACTAGATGCTCTTCACCCTTACCACATAACCTTGAGGTTCTTTGCATAAAATGTCTCTACCTTCCTCAAGGTAACCGTTTAAGCGGTTTTCACGTCCATTGCCAAACCTCAAGGTTTGAGTGGGCTGCTATGGCGGAAGAATTACGATGGACTTGAGCATTGCTACGGTGAAAAGGTCTCATCGAAATCGATGCCCTCAATCGAGTATACCCTTTCGCCACAAGCACGGCTTTAAAAGCGAAACCTCTCCATCGAATCTCTCTTCCTCTTGTATACCCACTTACTACCTATGGCTTCCTTGCCATACGGTAGAGGTGTCTTTCGTATACATCCATAGGCTATTATGGACTCGATTTCTAAGTCCATAGCGGTGTGCCATGATCTTGCATCAATGTCTTGTATCGCCTCATTTGTCGTCCATGGGTCGATTATTGCTGTTCATTTCGGGACTAAATCCGAAGATTCACCCACGAACATAAATCGCTCGGGTTGACGAACAACCCTCCCACTACTGACGGGCGCTCTTGGCACAATTGCAGCGGTGGGTGCGATAACTTGTGGTTCTCTATCTTGCACAACTTCTTTGGATAGGAGCCACTATGCGGCCGGTATCTCGGTGGAACTCGACCCGCCTTCAATTTCTTGAAGTATCGGTGTCGATCCTCCCACTGAGACACGACATCTCGTACCTTTGGCTTAATCGGTGGTGGAATCGATCATCTTCTAATTCACGAAGAATGATTTCAACTTTGGATTTATGGTTTATCATATAATCCTCTTCTAAGAATCGGGCATTAGCTAATAATGACCTTGATCCTTAGGACTATAGAATAAACCACATTTCGTCCCTCTAGGATAGCCGATAAGCGACCTTGCATCGGATCTAGCCTCCAACTTGTCGACCTTCTTGTTCAAACACATGTCTTTGGATGCCCAATATCCTTATGTGGCTTAAACTAGGCTTGCGCCCAAACCACAACTCGAAGGGTCTTTTCGTGACTTGGATGATACTAGATTTAGCAAGTATCTTGCCGTTTCTAAGGCATCCCCGAGCGAAAAAGCGATCTTTGCATAACTCGTCATTGATCTAACCTTTTCTAAAAGTCTTATTTCTTCACTCGACACACCATTTTGTTGTGGTGTGCTCGGTGTAGTGTGTGGGAGGTAATCCCTGCTGCACCAAATAGTCCATAAACTTCGTTCTTGAGGTTTTCGCCACAGCGATCAGACCATGATGACTTGATACTTTACCAAGCTTCGTCTCCACTTCCGCCTTAAACTCTTTGAATTTCTCAAACCATTCGGACTTGCGGTGAAGCGAGATATCGTATCCGTACCTTGAGTAATCGTCGATGAAAGTGACAAAATACCGTACCCTCCACGAGCTTGTGTGGACATTGGTCCACACAGTCGAAATGGACTAGCTCAACACTTCTTTGGCTCTATAACCGCCCGCTTTGAAGGGTGCAGTCGACATCTTTCCTTCTATCTGATTCGCGGGGTGGGAGCAGATGGCGTGAGATTACCAACGCTCCATTCTTAGCGGTCTTTGGATCCTATTTAGATTGATGTGACCTAATCTAAGATACTTGATGAAATGTGGTGTCATCTTGAAGAAAACTTTCTCTTTTTAAGGTTTGATGTAGATCTGACATTGTTATAGGTATTATGTTTAGCGAAATAGTATAAAGCGAATTATATAATGTGCCAACACGAGATAACCGTCATTTCTTATAATAGAAACACCACTATCAAAAATAACGAGAATATCCATGAATTAACAATTTCAAAAGCAGAAATAAGGTTCCATTGAAAATCCGACACATATAAAACATCTTTTAATACTAAAGCTGTTCTATCAAAACATAAAGTAACATCTCCAATCGCTAGCGGCCTCGACTTTCGCCTCGTTTCCCATGGAGATCGTTATCTCGCCGCCATCATCAGACTCCCTTGTCATGGGAACTCCGCAGGTGTAACAAACATGATCGATCGCGTGTCTACTACCCGAGAATGGGTAGAACAAGTCGTTAAACATGTTTTCGTTACTAAAGCAAATAGCGTACCTTGAGCCTTTAGCATAGGGCACTTGGCCTTCAATGCCCGATCTTGCCGCACTTGAAGCACTTGCCCTCTCCTTTGGCTTCTTTAAGCCTCCGGTGGCGAGCATGTTCTTGTTCCCATTACTCCACTATTTCCTTGCATCTACCACCTTTGGTGCCCTTTTCTTTTCCATTTTCAGCGAAAATTTGGGCCCCTAGATGTGCTAGCAAGAGCATGTGCTCCTTTACCCATAACTCCTTCCGTGACCACGAGATCATTAAGCAGCGACTAAGTGTATACTTGGTCTTGCTCGTGATCGCGTTCATGAAAGTTCTCAAAGACTTGGGCGGTGTGTTGAGGATGATATCGACCTTGGCTTCACCGTCAATACCTCCTACCAAGTGATCAAGACTATCCATGAGATGAGTCGTGTGGGAGACATGTTCATGGACGAACTTCCTTCTTCCATCTTACACGCCGAGATTTCTCTCATTGTGTGAGGCGGATTGTCCGATCCGATTTCCCAAACTTACTCTCGAGACTTGACCATATTTGATCGCGTCTACCATCGGCGATCTTTGCGGTGCAAGCCTTTGGACATAGTAGTCATCATATAGCACTTGACCATATTGTTCGACTTATGCAAATGCTTGACTCTCGCTGCTCGTTAGTCGATCGTCGATGAGGGCATCGGGTTTAGGAGTAATGAGAACAAACATGTGTTCTTCAGTGATAAGAACATATTCCATGTTTCGTTTCCACTCGATAAAATTCGGACCGGATAAGGGATTTTGTGCGAGCATATTGATAATCGGTGTAAGAGACATATCTGAAAAGATAATGTAAACACATAAGCATACGATCGCACATAATTCGTAACAACAATATTGTAACCTTTTGATAAAACAATATTGATTGAAACCTCCAATCGCCGAGGAATCCCACATACGAGCCGCGGCGTGTGGGCGTTTACATGAACCCTCGACCGGACTAAAATATACCTTTTAGTCGTTTAATTTCAATCCATGTCAACTTATCCTTATGAAAAATGAAATTAATGATTGGACCTTACTAGACCACATCACTATCGCAAGAAGGGACTTCGCGGGAAGTTGTACTCGAGGTGATGTCTAAGCAATGACCACAATTTTAACGAGAAAATGAATTCTTAGAATTGGCATACTCACTAGGACCATACCGCTTCCAATCAAATTCTTTTGTTATCTCATTTTATATCCATCTCTAGAGAACTTATGAAAATCGCACATACAAACCCCAGCGTGTGGGCGTTTACATGAAACTCCCACTTCTCGATAGATTTAAAATGTTTTATTTAGAAATCTCATCTAACAAACTTATGATAAGCAGTGCAAGCAAGCCGCGCGTGTGGGCGTTTACTCACGATCGTCTCGCTTTGTTTAGAGATCAAAAAGTGGAGGTCTTGACATTTTAATTTGAAAATTAATATGTCGGGTTACTTGCTTAGTCTTTTGTTTCAAAAGGTTTGTCCATGCGAGATCACGAAATCTAACATGCTTTTCTATAGAACTCGACATGTAAAACATGCTCATGAAATTCTAAAATATGCTTGAAAGCGATAAACCTAGCATGCTTACTATCGCATCAATCGAAAACATATAATATGTTTGTCTCGTAATTTAAACATACATAGCATGCTTACGCATAATTTAAACATCCACGACATGCGATGAATTATTAAAATAAAATAAAGCGTTTATCGTGGCCCACTCGTGGAACTGCACTTTCTGCTAATCTATTACATAGAATTGCAAAGTCTGGATCTTCATTAACTTGACAGGCCTCGCGTGCGAGAACACGGACGGATTCGTCAGCGGAATCGGGCGAGAAAATCTGATTCGGGATGGAAAAAGCTGGTGCGGGCGGTTTGGGCGGGTTGGCCCAAAATGGGCTGGCGCAGCGCTGAGGCACGGCCCATACGCGGCCCGACTCGCGCGCCTCCTCGCGCGCCGCCTTGCGTGCTCCTCGCGATCGCGGCGATCGCGACCCGTCGAGCACGCGTGTGTGCGTGCCTTCGCGTTCGCTACCGTGCGGCGCTTAGCGCGCTTGCGCCGCTCGCGATCGACCTCGCGACCGCGAGCCGCCGCATAAGCGCGGGATCTCGCCACGACAAGCGCGCCCGTCGTCCGCGCGGGAATCTCGCGCGACAAGCGCGCACGTCCCCTCACGACGCCTTGGCGGCCGTGAACCGCCGAAAAACACGCCCGGCCGAGGCATGCGGAGCGGCGCGCGAATCGCGCACCCCGCGTCCAGTGCCGTCGAGCCGTGTGCCGCCTGCCCGTCGGCGCGCGGCGGCGAGGCGTGCTGCGGCGCTAAGCACGCCACGTGTGCCATCGCCCGCGCCGCCCGCTGTTGTCGTCCGGTTTCTCAAGCGTGTCTTCCCGTTGTCTCGTTCTTCGTGCTTTCGTCTTCGTTCTTCTTTTACGGATAAGATTTACAGGATAAATCTAATCTAACCATGGATTTTCTCGTGGTGAAAAACAAAATCCGACAAAAATAAAACCGAGCCACGATGAGCAGCGGATCGACAATTAATTAATTGCGCGTAATAATCAAGCGTGAATTAATCCAGCGAGGCGAATATTGATCGGGCTCGATACCAGTGTAAAAGCGGGTTTAGCCCTCTCACGAGGATCTATCTTGGATGTTTAATTCACCATACATTGATTATATTCTAGCATGCGTCTATATAATTAATTGCAACACATAGGGTTTTCTCGTGTTTACCTTTGGATCATCGGTGGAATGGATCGAGACTCGTGCTTTGATCTTACGGGTTGTATCCGGTTGCCCAATCTCGATGTCGGTGAAGGCGATCTATGGAGAATCTATAAGAAATCACCCTCAAACCCTAGCAATTTTGAGAATCACTCTATGGAGGTGGACGAAAATAATGCTCAATTATTAAGCATTAACCTAGACTTTATCCCTTAACTTATATTTATAATGCATTACCATAATCCCATAAGGAAAGGATCTATGCATATACCATAAATATAATAATATCCTTATAGGATAAAGGGAATAAAATCCTTGCCATACGGGGTTGGGCGCCGATTTCTTCCGATGATTACGAACTGGATGGGCGGCCGAGGATCAAATCAAGGAATAAAGATGGGCCTCAAATAAATTAATTATCTTATGTTCGGCCGAACATAAATTAATTTATAAACATTTATTTATGCCACTAGAGAAAAATCTTGACTTACCCTTTATTACGAAGTTGAGTCGGGCTTGCACTTAGACATTCTGAATCCCGTATTTAAGATATCATGCGTCCATTAATTATTTAGAGCATTACATTGCTTAAAATAATTAATATCTTTAATTCCTTAAATAGTACAACTCAACCTTATTATTGTACTTGAGCTAACTCAACCTACGGGGTTTAGTACAACAAACCTTTTGAGCTCCTTAAGGGGCGTCATCGTCCTAAGCGGATCGGTGACTCGTCTGAGATAACTAGCATGACATCTGACCTTGTCACCACCCAAGATGCGGAGAATATTGGGTTAGAACATATAACCTCACCCATAATAAGTCAAAGTGATGGTCGACAACTCATACTCACCTAATACCTTATCGAGGTTTAGATCATCGTAAGTCACCGAGATCTGGGTTCTTCACGACGGTCGGATAGAAGAACTCGTCTCCTTGTGATCCATCAATCGTCGAGGCGTGCCGGAATAGACAAACAGCGAAGTCAGTCACTTCTTATCTATACCGCGGCTATACTGACAACTCGTCCTCAAGTTGTCTCGGTGTGATTCTTTTATATCTCATTGAGCTTGACCAATCATACGGACTTACGTGATCTTCTACACCTTTGTATGATCTAATTTATATATGAGATAAGGGGACACGGATATATGCAATCAAGTAATCAATTCGGATAGGAGATTGTAATAGTGGTAACGAAACATTGTATACAAGCTCAACCAAAGCGCTTTCGTTATACAAATCCAACGATGAAATTCGAGGCGATTACAGTAATGAAAAAATTAAATACAATTTATAGATGTAGGTACTTATGCTCAACAATGTGACACTAGCGCTAGCAATTCATGCATGTCGGGTAGTTATCGTGTCGATACGATAACGAAACGACACAACATGACACGACACAACACGATAAGGTCAAACACGAACACGATCAGTTAAGGATCTATCCGACACGAATACGATATGAAGTATACTGACACGGATATGGCACGAGCACAACACAAATACGAATATGACATGATTTTTTTCGTGTTAACACGACACGATAACTACACGAAACGATAAATTCAATCAAAATTAGAAAATAAATTAATAAAAGAAATAAAAAAGATATAAATATAAATAAATAAATATTAAATATATATAAATATTATCGAATTATACGAAAACAACACGATCTGATACGAACACGAAAATTATCTTATTACACGAATACGGCACGGATACGACACGAACACGACGTGAAATTACTGTGTTGACATGATAAGACACGAATACGATAAGGTTTAACACTAACCCGTTAATTTCATGCATATTCGTGTCGTGTTCTTATGTCGTATCGAAAATTGTCAACCGTGTGTGACATGCATGAAAATTTGTATTAGTGACTTTTTCCTTAAATAGATGAAATAGAAGGGAGACCACATATATCTCTTTATCTGATAAGATTTAGTTCATTTTCAAGATTTTACAATGTTTTTTATTAGTTTTAACTGTTTGACTGAAGATTATGTTTCTGTTTTATCTTTAAAAATTGTTTTGCATGTTTTTGTTAGGTTTTTCTCTGGTTGTTTTAGATGATTCGGTTCCTATTTGTTTATTTTTGAATATCTTTTGTTGGAATCATGTTCATTTTCGTGTTGTATAGGGAATGATCGCGTTTAAGCATTTTGTGCATAAAAGCGCACCCAAACGCCGGACTCGGTAACCGTATTGAGTGCGCTTGGCGTCGCAATGAGGCGATCGAGAAGAGCGCATCCGGTATTTGGTGCTGAAGATAAAGTATCCGAGGCGCCAGCGTCGGTCTTTGGCGTAAAGTTGGATCCAGTCAGAGGCGCCCTCGTCCGTGTGGGTGCCCAAAGTTGGTTGTCAGGAGCTAGTCGTCCGTGGCTACCGACGTGAAATTATCTAGAGACTTCTCACGTCCGACGCGGCTCCCGTCCAGAGGCCGAGTCCGGTATTTGGGCGAGCAGCGTTTAAATCTTGTTTTGGGTAGCGCATCCGACACTGCGCGTGAGTTTTCGGGCGCTATATATATGTTTTAAAACGCTGAAACCCGAGTTCCCAATATTCATTCTTCTGTTTTATTTTCATTCGTTCGCCTCTTCCACGCGAATTATTTCTTCAAATTTCTTTCTAAGTATTTCCTTTGCTATATTGTGATTCAAGAACATTGATTGAAGAGATTCATCAACGACTATTGCGATTGTAAGGATTATTATTCTCTTTTTCCGTTGGATTATTGAATTAATGATTTTTATCAACTTCAATTGTTTGATCCGTGAGATGAGCATGAACTAATATTCTTCTAGGGTTTGGTGATTCAAATTGATTGATTGATTATTTGTTGTGATTGAGTATACCAATTGAATCATAGGGTTTACTGTTAAGTGATTGATCACCATTTAATTGTTTATGTTTCGTGTATTATCGAGAGATAGATACGTTATATCCATAGGAATCAATTGGGTTAGAGGTTATCAGAAATGAATACTCTAATGATTTATGGATTTGTGAAATCTTATAACATAGGTTTAATCCACGGAACGAAAGTTGAGTGTTTGAATTAAAGGTTAGAGGATTGCATGAGTAGGCAGATTTCTTAAGCAAGCATTAATCAATTAATCAAGGCAAAGAACCTAATGCCCTAGTCTTTCTCACAATCTTGAATTACTCCTTTTGCAGTTGAATTGCTTTGAACGCATGGTTAGAATCGTCTTCGTGATTTAATTTCCTGTCATTTTTAGTTAAGTATCATCCCCAACAAGTTTAGGATTTAGATTTACTGTTTTTATCATAACACATCATAAGCCTTGTTAAGTCTTCCTCGAGAGATTCGACTTGGGTCGACCTTACCACCTCATATGGACCTCGTACTATTGCGAGCGACTTAGAAGAACAATTTGGTCGGAACAAATTTTGGCGCCGTTGTGGGGAAGGCTTTAAGCATTTTTGATTGTGTTATTTTTCCCTCATTTTCTTCTATTTTTCTTTATTTTATTTTCTTTTGGTACTTTTCTTCCCACAGGTGCGCATAATCCGTTTTCTTGTCTTGTGTTTGTGTATGTTAGGTCGTCAAAGTCTTAAAAGGAAGTTGGCACACATTCACAGGGTGAGAGATTTTAATCTTTCGAACTCAGAAGAAGAAAGCTCGTCTGAAGGTGAGACGAGTTCAACGATAGTTGAGCACGAGAATTTGGAGAAAAGATCTCCGAGTAAGGAATTCGTGCCAGAAGAAATGGCAACAAATGAAGAAATCAACGAGGAAGGAAACCGGAGGATGCGTGACTTTGCTCGACCCGTCATTAGGGTGACAACGTCATGCATAGTCCTCGGGGATCTGGCCCGTAACTACGAGTTGAAGCCCATTCACTTCAACCTTCTACCATCGTTCTACGGGATGCCAAGCGAGGATGCTTTGAACTTCATCCGGGAGTTCTATGTAGTGGTTCACACTTTTTCGTTGAACGGGCTCACAGAAGATACTCTGAGAATGAGGTGTTTTCCTTACACCTTAAAGGATAGAGCCAAGACATGGTTGATGTCTCTACAGCCTGGTTCATTGACGAGTTGGCAAGCAATATATGATAAATTCATGGAAAAATACTACTCGAACCAGAAAACGCAAGAGCTGAGGGCCATGTAGTAACCTGAAAATCTTATAGCCCTAATTAGAATCCAATTAAGTCCTAATTAGGGCTTAAAGGCATTGCATCCCTAAATTTATAAAGAAGTGCTTGATTAATTAGAAAGTGATAGAAATTCGATTAAGTTCTAATCGAAGGAGCATAAATTAGAAGAAGCGGATATTATTTAGAAATGAGTTTTATTATGATTAAATGTGAGATATATGATTATTATTGTGTGTAATTGGATGAAATTCATTAAATGGAAAATGTTCTAAAGAAATTGTATTAATTATTATTTATGTGAGATTTATTCACGAAATGAGATGAAATAATGTTTAAGCTATTAAATGGCTTGAATAAATTTATTTTATTTATATCTGGTGATAAAGAAATTATTCTCTATGATTTTCGAGATTTATGAATAAAGAGAATAATGATTTGATTATTGGTATATGAAAGAGTTAAATTTATATTTTTATGATGTGCATTCAATAGTGGATTTAATTATTTTGGATCTTTATATTAATGAGAAAATTGAGTTTTGCTATCAAAGAATATTTGGAGATCATCCTCAAGCTCTATTTTCTCCCGTTTTCGGTGCACACTACTACTACAGCACAAATTTTTCTACACTTTTAAACCAAAGTTTAAGTGTAGAATTAATTAATCATTCAAAGAAGGTAAATACTTTGTTTAATCCAAGTTTTTGTGATTTAAATTGAAGAACATGATCTTCTCATATGTGTTGGTGTTAGAAAATTTGGTGATGTGAATTAAGGTTGAATTGTTTAATTTTTTTTATGTTTATTAATTTAATTATGCTTATAATGCTTAAATAACATAAGCTATGGTTTTAATTCTTTAAATTTATGAAGTTGGTAAATTAAAGTAGCATGCATGAACCCTTGTGAATTATATGTTATGATTTGATTAAATTGAGTTTAGATATGTGTAATTAGGTGAGAATAAACATGATTTGATATAAGAAATTGGAAGAAATTGAAAGAATATATGATCCCTCATTTTCGAAAATTATGGAGTATGATGAACTTTGATTTCTTGATTTTATTTGATGTATTTGATATGATTTTTGAGATCTATGATATAAATAATGCTTAAGTTGAATATAAGATTTTATGGACATGAAATGTAAAAGTTGGAAAATTAAAGTTTAGTGCTAAGTTGTTGAATTTATATGATGAGTTTGATTAAGATTGGATTTGATCATGAATTGATGATTATTGATGATAAGTAAGTATGAATGTGAGTTGTTTGATATTAAATGGATTGTAGTTTGTAAAGTTCATGCAATTACATAATATATATGGTTGAAGGGCATAGTGTGATAATGGTATAAATGAATGAAATTGAACTTATTTTAAGTTATTAAATGTGTATTGATATATATGGTGATGATTAGGTGGAGTTTGGGATAAGTTTTGTTTATTTGGTATTGAAATGTCGATACATTTTATAAATGTTACTCTGCCGAAATTTTGTTAGAAATTGATTTATTAATAAGATGTTTTGAGGATTAAATGGTAAGCTTATGATAAGTATATAATTGAAATTGGTTCACTTGATTGCCTTGAGTTAAGGTATAAAATGTTATGCATTGATGGTCTAAGTATAAGTTGTTTGGATTCCTTTGATTATGACATGTTATATTTACAAAGATTGAAGATATTAAAGAATTAGTCATGAAGGGATGCAATAGCCTAACCTAATCTTAGCTTTGAGAAGAGTTAAGTGTGAGACGTGATATGTTCAAGTGAACAAGAAGGTTTGCCAAGTTCGATTATTATTTTTTATGTACAAGGATCGAGCAAGGGTAAGAATAGAGGAAGCTTAAAGGATCAAGTGAGAAGAAGAAAGAAGTGAAAGGCGGAAGGTGCAGGTCCGGTATTTGTTGTCGGTGGGTAAACTATTTTCTAAAATGATATGATATGCTTTTTATAAAATGACATGATATGTATGCTTATGCAAAAAAAATGATATGAGATTATATGATATGCATTTATTTGAAAAATTGATTGACTTGCAAAGTTTTGAGCATGAGCATAAGCATAATGCACTACCTATCCACGAGAAGAAAGAAAGAAAGAAATGACCGGCGTCGGGTATGACCGTAGTTGGTAACCTTGGGACCAACACGGGTATGTGATGTTAAGGTGTTTGAGAAGGAGGCTCTTACGAACACGAAAGAATTTGTGGACATGGGCGGAAAAAGAAAGTTGCATGCGGACATGAAATATGCATATGCATATGATATATAATACCCGTCTTTTCTAAGCACCGGTTTGCATGGCACGTTTTCGAGAAAGGTCGAAAGGTTGACTTTTGTTTGGTGATGCGATCGTCACGAAACATCGAGGCGTTGTGAAGAGTGTCTTATGGCGAATTCATAGACACTAAGTATCGAGTTTTCGACCACCCACGAAGGTTTGGCACTCAGGAAGTAATCGAAAAACCGGACTTTTCATGGGTCTTTTAAAAGCATATCTTGTTTATAGTCGTTGTGTCCGGTATTTTATTTCGTGTCCATGGGTACTAAGTTTGCTAAATTTGAGTCCGTTTGCAAAGTTGCATCGCTTTTGCGTTTTCGAAAAAGGCTTTTATGATGCACTGCATGACCCTACTTTCCTATAAATAGGAGGCTGGTGCCTTCATTTCAACGTTCATTTCCTTCGTCTCTACGTGTTTACGGATGAGCCGAGCAGCTAGAAATGCAGCTGAGCCATTGGAGGAGTGGGGATCGGTAGGGAGGCTCGGTGGCAGCGCCATTCTTGTTCTTGCCGGCCACCACCGCCGATCATCCTCACAGCAACCCCTTTTTTGTTTTGTCCTTTTCTTGTTTTGATTCCGCCTTTTAGTAGATCGTATAGCATAGAACTCGGGATCTAAAGGGACGGCGAAAACGGCAATGGGAGGCCGCCGATTAAACCACACATTGCCACTGCCGTCAGCCCTCTTGGCCGCCGATTGGTGGTCAGCGAGCCTGCCACAGCTCTGGGTCCTTTAGGTTTTGAGTTACGGGCTATCGTTCTACTAAAATACCGATTCCGTTTTTTGTCTTTGCGTTTACGCATGTCGGGATGTTTCCGTTGCTTGAGTTTTCTAAAGGAAGTACATGCAGGTTATCCATTTTCAACGTGGTTTGTCATTCCATGTTAGTCTTTATGCATATTGCTTATGTTTCCATTTTCATGCATCGATTTTGGATGGTTTATCCTAGATCGAGGATAGACATCGATTTTGAAGTTTCTTGTTGCTAAGATTTGAGTCGACTTGCATGCATGCATATTTTGAAAGTACCTATTATAGGTCTTGATGCCTGAATATATTTCCATACGCATCGAGTTGATTTGAAAACCGGAGAGTGCCGAATGCGGGTTGAGAAAGTCGAAAACCCTAGTTTTCTACGATCTTCGTTTGGATCACGATGTTGCTTTTCTTTGTGGGATGTAACCCCAAAATTTGTTCCGTCTTGTTACGGTACCTACCGGTCGATCGGTGAAGTCATCGGATCCGTAGATATATCCGGTTGGCGTTTTCGATACATTCGGGTTGGGTTATATATGCTTATTTTGAGTTATTTACTACGATATTTCAAAATAAAACATGTGCGCCGTAAAATGTTTTGTTGAAGTTATTCTTGTTCTACGATCCGAGATGTGGTTCTATTGTGGTTGTGCGGATCTCTATTCGGTGGGTTGATCACCATCTTGAGTATTGATCGTGGGGATAGACCCGAACACGTGGTTATGGTTACGAAGGGATGAACCGGAAGTCCACGGAAATGGTAATGAGGTGGTTATGGTTACGTGAGTTTGGCCCTGAAGTCCACCAGAGTTAGCCGGTGGATACATTAGGGCATGGGGTGTTGGATATGTTCGGGCCGAGATATTGTGGGCTTGGTGGATATGTTCGGGCGAATGAATGAGATGTGATGGGCTGGCGGGATCGTTCCGAGCCTTGGTTCTTTGGTTCTATGATGAGAACAACGGTAATAACGGATCGGTATCGAAAAAACAAAAATTTATTTTGCTTACTTAGAAGTTGATTTACGTTTAAAACCTTCTAAGGTAAGTGCTCTGAACACGACATCATGATTCTTTTGATTTATGATAAAACCCGGTGAGTGCGCTAGTACTACACCCAAACTCTTTTCAAATCTTTTCACGGATGGAGGAGAATTGGGGCGAGGCGGCGAGGGGTGGGCTGCGGGTTCTTCATGCTATGCTTCCAGCGATGTTGTGTTATATCGTATTCGATGTTGATGTATTCTTGTCCCTTGTTTTGCTTTCGATTGGGAACAAGATTTGCTATTATGTTATTATCTTTGTGAGTCCGTCTGAGCTTGCTATGTGGTTGACGGTCTAGTCAGCAGGATGTAATGCTACCTTGTTTCTCGCATTACTATAATTAAGTCGATTATGTTCATTGATGTTATGGTGTCGATATGATTACATTGGTGGATTGTTTGCGTATCCCCCCGGGATGTGTCTTTGTTATAGAGGAGATCTTTGTCCGATTTTATGGTCGTATCTTCGTATTATGTATGCTTTATGTATCCACTTCTTCCGCTTCTTAACCCCCCCTAATCACTCCCGGCATCCGTGCCTTTCCTCGAGAATTGGGCGTGACGGGGTGGTATCGAGCAATGTTCTTGTACGACATCTATCTTTGTTATCGATACGGTGGTATCGAGCAATGGTTCTTGGCTTTGACCTCTAGCTTTGTTATCCGATATCAAAGCGGTTTGTTTGCTTTATATCTTATGCGTTCTTGAAATTGAGTGTTTAGAACTTGTTCTTCTAAAGCATTTATCAGTCTGACTACCCTCACTCACCGTCGGGCGCCTCGCTTTAAAAGGGGATGAGGTATGTGTTTATTCTTGATGCTTTATGTGGTTACGTGATGCTTGATATGATCTTGGTTTCATGTGTTTTGGCACGGTAAGAGTTTACGTGATGTAAGCGTGATGTGGATGAGATATGGTTGGATGGTGATGTGGATGTGGAAGTGATTGTTGATGAGGCGAAAAGGGCACTGTGTGGGCGTGATATGGGAACCATTGATGTGGTATGATGTGATTGATCGATCATGAATGGATGATGTAAATCTATGTGTTTACATAGAAATATGTTGTTGATTGAAAATCTTGTTTATTTTGATAAACAAGTGCTTGTAAGTGAATCTGTATTTGCTTACGTGATTATTATGATGAATATCGATATTGATATATGTTGAAATGAACATGTGTTTGAGACATGATTACCCAGATGACTGGGGCAGAAAAGGAAACGTGAATATTTGTTGTTATTTTGATGAACTAACATGTAGGTTTATGGATATTGATGGCCCGACAACGTTGGTTAAGATCCCGGGATGGATGAGTAGATCAAGTAAGTTCGGGAATGTACCGGGAATGTCCATGAGCCGTTGGGAGTATTTACGGGAGATTTGTTGGATTGTGGAGAAAGATCCGAGGCAGTGGGAAAGTATCGAGTATGAGGCTTACTATCGGTTTAAGAGAGGCTACCAGGTTGGCGGCCGTGGGCGGCAATGATCGTGATGTTCGAGGCGAGATCTATCACGGGCACCTTACCTTGGATTTCTTGAGTTATTTGCTCAAGTATGGAGACAATGGACCGATCATCGGTATACCATCGAGGAGGATGTGATAGCAAGGCATGTTCGAGGACCGATCCAGTTGATGATAGGGATGATGTTCCGAAGAACCTTTGGGAGGCGATCATCGCTCGAGGCGATCACCGGTGCATCGGGATACGATCACTACACCTCCATCGGACGATCCTTACCTTCCGAAGGACCGGAGCGATTTTGGCGAGGAACCTCCGGGCGAGAGATTGTCCATCCGGCGGTGGCGGGGAAGAAGCCGGGATCGAATCTTCATGCCACGAACGATGTCGAGTTGGCATCGAGGAAGGAGACTACGAGGAGGGCGAGGAGGATAGTGAGGGCTCGAGAGGACCCGGTGATCGAGATAGCGATGACTCGGATGAGTCGAGCATGTTGAGGAAGAAGCGGCGCCGAGCGAGGGACTCGAGCACGGCTTTCACGATACTCGAGCAATCGAGGCGCGACTTGGATGGGATAATACCCATGAGACTTGCTTCCTGCGGGATCGCTTGGCCGAGCGGCGGCTCGAATCAAGCCACGATAGGAAAGAGATAGAGGATGAGGAAAGGCGAGAATGGGACCGTTGAGACAAATGGAGTAGTGGGCGAGATGTGGGGAGCAGATTTAAGGCTGTCGGTATATGCGGTGATAGTCATGATACGCTATAGCATGGACAAAGCAACATCTTTTAGCGATGTAGACGGTCGATTCTTTTGCAAATATCGACATTTTTCTTGACATACCTTGATCTTGTATTTTGTGATCCTTCGTGAATATTGGATAAAACTAATACTAACGTTGTCTATAATGAGAATGTTTATGTTTTGATGCTTATATGTGATATGAGCTATGTGATGATGATATATGATCTATGTGGTATGTGGTGATGTTATGTGAGATGCATAACGATGATATGTTGACAATTGCATGATTATATGTGATCGTGCGTGATATGTGACATATGTGATGATATGTGATATGGGTGATGATGTATGTTGTGCGATGATACCGGTTATCTATGCGACGTGTTTCTAATGTTTCAGCGTCGGTACATAATGCGAGAACAAGGAACGGAGGAACAATCATGTGGAAGAAGTGCGAACCACCTTTGGTTCAGCGGCATGCGATCGAGTTTTCGCGGCGAGAATCCCTACGTTCGACGGTCTCGGCGAACCGATCGGCGCCAGAGCTGGATCGATCCACGAAAGGATCTTGAATACATCGGTGCGAAGAAGCGAAAAAGCTGAATGCGCGATCTTTCGACTAACCGATAAGGCGATTTACGGTGGGAGTCGTGAGAAGGACCATGACACCGATTCGGTGGGCAAGGTATCGTGGGAAGATTCGAGGAAGAACTCATGGAAAAATGCGTGCTGGCGTTCTGAGCGCGAAGGAAGAACAAATTACGGAATCTTCGTCGAGGAAGAAGGGCGGTCACGAAATACGATCGCTCGTTGATAAATGCATCGCGTTATGCTACGCACTGGTCGGCCACGAGAGGTTGCTAGGGTAAGCGAGTTGAGAGAGGACTCGGGCCGAGATCGAATTTTGCTCGTCGATCGGGGAGATCGGCGTATCGCGATCATGAGCGGGCGTTAAACATTGAGTCAATGTTACCAGGGAAAACGATGCCACCGGTCAGCCGGTTGGCGGAGGAAGAGTAGAGAAATGGGAAGATCGAGGAAAAGCGACGGTGTTCCATGGGAACCGGCGATCGATGATTCCGAGGAATGGGTATTCGGAAGAAAGGCTACCTTGGGAAGAAATTTCCAACCCATGCGGCGGTGGGGACAAGGTGCATAAATGCCTTGGTGCCGAAATGCGGAGGAATCACTTGGGCGAGTGCAGGCAAGGTAACGCCGAGTGTTATCGTTGTAGGAAGTGCGGGCATTACGCTCGAGATTGTCCATCGGGAGGTCGGTGGTGCAGCCGCGGTGAGACATCATCCGACTCATGAGCGAGAACCAAGCTCATGAGGACAAACAGCGGGCGGGAGGTCACCCTAGGCCGACAAACCAAAGGCCACCGCAACAAGCAAGGGTGTGCGCTTTGAATCGATGGCAGGCGCTCGAGCTCGAAAATCTTGCGGTATAATCCACATGAGTGATATACCCGTTTTGCTTTGTTCGATACAAGAGCCTCACATTCTTTCGTTTGAAAATTGCGTGTGAGAGGTTGGGTTTGGTACCCAAGAAATCACAGTACCAGAAATTAGCATCCCGTCAGGGAAGTGCTAAAGCGAAAGAGATATGCCGAACCGGAGGTAGAAATCGTGAAGCGAAGGTCTTTGTCGATTTGCATGTCATCGGAATGGAAGATTTCGATGTCATCTTTGGCATGGATTGGTTGGAAAAGCAGGCAACTATCGTTGTCTCGAGAGAAGTTGCTTTTCGAACAGCGAAGAGTGGAAGTTTGTTTCCACGGCATAAGGATGGGTGTTTGCGTGCCAATGATCTCGACCGAAGGCGATAAGGATGATCGGGAAGAAGGCTGTCAAACTTTCTTGGTGAGTTTGTGAGGCACGCCAAGGCATAGCGATTGCAAAGAGCAGTGGTGTGTGAATATCGGACGTGTTTCCGAGGACTTGCCGGGTTTACCGCTGATAGACAAGTGGAATTCACTATTGATGCGGAACCGGGGCAACACCGATATCAAAGGCACCATACGAATGGCACCTAAAGAATTGCAGAGCTGAAAGCGCGATTGCGGGGGGCTGTTGGATCTAGGTTTTATCCGACCTAGCGTGTCGCCGTGGGGGCGCCAGATTCTGTCCGTCAAGAAGAAGGATGGGTCAATGCGGATGTGCATTGACTACGGTGAATAAGCTAACAATCGAAACAGATATCCTCTTCCAGGATCGGCGATCTTTTGACCAGCTCGAAAGGAGCAGTGTCTTCTCTAAGATCGATTTGAGGTCGGCTACCATCGGTGAACATCGGGAAGGAGGGCGTTGCGAGACCGCGTTCGAGCGAGGTATGGGCACTACGAGTTCATCGTGATGCCGTTTGGTTTGACAATCGCGCGGCGATTTTCATGGATCGATGAATCGAGTTTTCCATCGATGTCTGGATAGTTTCGTCTTGGTTTTTATCGATGATATTCTCATCTATTCAAGAATCTGAGTTGCATAGAGAACACCTCCGTGCAGATTGCGGAAGCGTTACGGCGAGAGGGTTGTATGCAAGTATAGTAAGTCGAGTTTTGGCTCAAAGAAGTGATGTTCCTTGGACACATCGTGTCTGCGAAGGAATCAAAGTCGACCCGGTGAAAGTTGAAGCGATAAGTAGCGGAAGGTTCGACTAATGCCAATGAGGTTGAAGCTTTCTAGGCTTGGCGAGGATATTATAGGCGTTTCATCGAAGGGTTTCGAAGTTGGCAAGGCCGATGGGCCTTAGACTCGGGAAAGGATCAAGTTTTCATGGTCGAAACTTGTGAAGCAAGTTTCAAAGTTGAAGAAGCTAACAACCGCTCCGGTGTTAGCCGTGCGGAAGGAGCGATGGATGCATCAAGCTTGGTTTAGGTTGTGTTCTTATGCGAGCGAGAAGGTTATAGCTTACAGCGTCTCGTCGGTTGAAACCGCACGAGTTGAGCTACCCAACTCACGACCTAGAGTTAGCGGCGATCGTTCATGCGTTGAAGATTTGGAGCACTATCTCTATAGAGTTAAGTGTGAGATCTTCACGGACCACAAGAGCCTCAAGTACTTCTTTGAACAAAGGAGGTGAACATGAGGCAAAGGAGATGGCTAGAGTTGGTAAAGGATTATGATTGCTCTGTCGGCTATCACTGGGAAAAGCGATGTCGTGGCGGATGCCCTCGATCGCAAGTCGAGGCGAAGTTGGGATATCTTCTCACGCATGAGAAAGAGCTTATTCGAGATTTTGAGAAGCTCAACACAGAAGTGATTCACCCGTCGGAATCGGTGCAAGGATTCATCATGACTTTGACGGTGAGCAGGATCGAGAGAAGCCATCGTGAGTCGCAACGAGGAGGCAATTCTGGAGAAGATGCGTTTGAAAGCAAGGCTAGAAGATAGCAAGGGTTCTGAGCGAAGACAACGCGCTATTATTCGAGGAAGGTTATGTGTGCCACTCAATAGGGAATTGAGAGATAAGATCATGAGTGAAGCTCATGAGGCACCATATCTGACTCGTCAGGAAGCACCAAAATGTCTGAGACCTTAAGAGGAACTTTTGGTGGGAAGGGATGAAAAAGGATGTAACCACGTTTTGGAGCGTTGTTTGGCTTGTCGACAAGTGAAAGCGTACACCAACCTCCGTCGGGTTTGTTCCAACCGCTACCAATCCCAGTGGAAGTGGGATCATATCGGTATGGATTTTGTGGTGAGTTTTCCAAGGTCGGTAGCGAGAAACACCGCTATATGGGTTGTCATCGATGGCGACGAAGTCACTCATTTCTTACCGATTCGGATGGCGTCGAGTTAGATAAGCTTGCTCGACTTTACGTTAGAGATAAATGCGGTTACATGGTGTGCGGTATCGATTCGTCGAGATCGTGACCGAGGTTCACGTCGAGGTTTTGGAGGAGTCTGCGAGGAAGCCATGGGGACCAAGCTGAATCTCGATCTGACTTTCCATCCTCGGGCCCGGCGGTCGGTCGGAAAGGACGATTCAGGTCTTGGAAGATATGCTGCGAGCAGTCGTGGCCGATAGAGGAGGAAATTGGGAAGAGATACTACCTTTGGTGGAGTTTGCCTATAACAACAGTTATCAGGCCACCATAGGAATGGCTCCCTATGAAGCATTGTACGGAAGGAAGTGTCGATCGCCACTTTATTGGGACGAAGTGGGCGAGAGAAAGATGTTAGGACCAGAGATGGTTCAATAGACGGTCGAGGTTATCGATCAGATCAAGCGAAGGATCAAGGAAGCTCAGGACAGGCAGAAGTCCTATGCGGACAAGCGTCGCATGGATCTTTAGTTCATGATCGAAGATCGCGTTTTCCTTAAGGTTTTCCCGACGAGAGGAGTCGTTCGTTTTGGGAAACGAGGTAAGTTGCGACCAAGGTTCGTTGGACCTTTCGAAGTTCTTGAGAGAATAGGCCCCGTTTCCTATAGGTTAGCTTTGCCGCCTAGCATCGGAGATGTGCGGCGTGTTCACGTTTCTCGGTTGAGAAATGCGTGTTCGACCCAAAACACGTGATCAAGCATGACAGTGGTTCTTGCTCGGGATGCGAGTTACGAGGAGGGCGGTGGCTATCTTGGAGCGAAGTCGAGGACTTGAGGAGCAAGCGATTCCGTTGGTGAAGGTGTTGTGGAATCACCATGGCGAAGAGGAAGTTACGTGGGAGTTGGAAGACAAGTTCGGGGCTCGGTACCACAGGTTGTTTCTCCACGTGTTTGAAATTCGGAGACGAAATTTTTCTAAGGAGGAGGATGTAATACCCGTCTTTTCTAAGCACCGGTTTGCATGGCGTTTTTGAGAAAGGTCGAAGGTTGACTTTTGTTTGGTTGATCGACCGTCTGAAATATCGAGCATTGTGAAGAGTGTCTTATAATGAATTAATAGACACTAAGTATGCGGTTTTCGACCACCCACGAAGGTTTGGCACTCAGGGAAGTTATCAGCCGGACTTTTCATGGATCTTTTAAAGCATATCTTGTTTATAGTCGTTGTGTCCGGTATTTTATTTCGTGTCCATGGGTACTAAGTTTGCTAAATTTGGAGTCCGTTTGCAAAGTTGCGTCGCATTTTGCGTTTTCGAAAAAGGCAGCTTCATGGCATTTCTGTGACCTAACTTTCCTATAAATAGGAGGCTAGGGCCTTCATTTTCAACGTTCATTTCCTTCGTCTCTCTGTGTTTACGGATG
Source organism: Salvia rosmarinus (assembly GCA_036937905.1). Lineage (NCBI taxonomy): Eukaryota > Viridiplantae > Streptophyta > Magnoliopsida > Lamiales > Lamiaceae > Salvia > Salvia rosmarinus. The sequence goes on from CM072823.1 coordinate 24,925,006, forward strand.
AGCGAGCAGCTCAAATGCTGCTGAAGCAGCTGAAGGAGTGGGGATCGGTAGGGAGGCTCGGCGGCGCCATTCTTGTTGCTTCTGCCGCCACCACCGCCGATCATCCCTCCCGAGCAGCCCATTTTTCTGTTTTGTCCTTTTCTTGTTTTGATTCCGCCTTTTAGTAGATCGTATAGCATAGAACTCGGGATCTAAAGGACGAGGCGAAAAATGGCGGAGGCCGCCGATTGGCCACACCGCCGCCGCCCTTTGAGCCGCCGCCGCATCCTCTGGCCGCCCGATTGGTGGTCGGCGGGCCCACCTTTGCTCTGGTCCTTTATGTTTTGAGTTAAGGCTATGCATTCTACTAAAGTATCGATTCCGTTTTACATTTTTGCGTTTACGCATGTCGGGATGTTTTCCGTTGCTTGAGTTTTCTAAAGGAAGTACATGCCGGGTTATCCATTTTCAACGTGGTTTGTCATTCCATGTTAAATCGTTATGCATATTGCTTATGTTTCCATTTTCATGCATCGATTTTGGATGGTTTATCCTAGATCGAGGATAGACATCGATTTTGAAACTTCTTGTTGCTAAGATTTGAGTCGACTTGCATGCATGCATATTTTGAAAGTACCCTATTATAGGTCTTGATGCCACGAATATATTTTCCTTCGCATCGAGTTGATTTGAAAACCGGAGAGTGCGAATGCGGGTCGAAAGTCGAAAACCTAGTTTTCTCGATCTTCGTTTGGATCACGATGTTGCTTTTCTTTGTGGGATGTAACCCCAAAAGTTGTTCCGTCTTGTTACGGTACCTACCGGTCGATCGGTGAAGTCATCGGATCCGTAGATATATCCGGTTGGCGTTTTAAATACATTCGGGTTGGGTTATATATGCTTATTTTGAGTTATTTACTCGATATTTCAAAATAAAACATGTGCACCGTAAAATGTTTTGGTGAAGTTATTCTTGTTCTCTAATCCGAGATGTGGTTCTATTGTGGTTGTGCGGATCTCTATTCGGTGGGTTGATCACCGTCTTGAGTATTGATCGTGAGGATAGACCCAGAACACGTGGTTATGGTTACGAAGGGATAGACCCGGAAGTCCCACGGAAATGGTAATGAGGTGGTTATGGTTACGGCGGGATTTGGCCTGAAGTCCACCGAGTTAGCCATTGGATACGTTCGGGCATGGGGTGATTGGATATGTTAGGGTCGAGATATTTACATTGGTGGATATGTTCCGGGCGAATGAATGAGATGTGATGGGCTGGCGGGATACGTTCGAGCCGTGGTTCTTTGGTTCTATGATGAGAACAACGGTAATAACGGATCGGTATCGAAAAAGCGAAAAATCTATTTTGCTTACTTAGAAGTAGATTTCGTTTAAAACCTTCTAAGGTAAGTGCTACGAACACGGCATCATGATTTATTTTGATTTATGATAAAACCCCAGCTGGGTGCGCTAGTACTCACCCCAAACTATTTTCAAATCTTTTCACAAATGGAGGAGAATTTGCGAGGCGGCGCTGAGGGGTGGGCTGCGGGTTCTTCATGCTATGCTTCAGCGATGTTGTGTTATATCGATTACGATGTTGATGTATTCTTGTCCCTTGTTTTGCTTTACGATTGGGAACAAGATTTGCTATTATGTTATTATCTTTGTGAGTCTCGTCTGAGCTTGCTATGTGGTTGACGGTCTAGTCGACGGATGTAATCTACCTTGTTTCTGCATTACTATAATTAAGTCGATTATGTTCATTGATGTTATGGTGTCGATATGATTACATTGGTGGATTGTTTGCGTATCCTCCCCTTCGAGGATGTGTCCTTGTTATAGAGGAGATCTTTGTCCGATTTTATGGTCGTCTCTTCGTATTATGTATGCTTTATGTATCCCTTCTTAACCCCACCCTAATCACTCCCCGGCATCCGTGCCTTTCCTCGGGAATTGGGGCGTGACATGATATGATGATATGAACATGTTCGAGCAAGTTCGAAATTTCTTATGCAGGTAATTTTAAATAAAACCCTACATAAGTTTATTTTTATGGCAAGTCAAGTTTATAGCTCTAAGAGCAAAGTTTTAAATGTTTTTGGCGTATACCCACTGAGTGCATTTTTATACTCACGCTCTGCATATATTTCTAAATATGCAAGTTGAGCTCAAGAGGATGCTGGAATCGGATGTTGTGCAAAGAAGCTTCTCTAAATTATTCAATTCATGATGAAATTGTTTATTTGTTGATGTTATTCATTGATGTTGTCATGTTTTGTTGCCCAGAGAGTTATGTCTTCATACATAATTCTCAACCACACTTTCCGTTGCCAAACTTTGGCCTTTACTTGCTTTATAGTTTTGTTAAGTTGAAATGATTGTGCTCTTTACGATAGTCTTTATTTGATGATGTGAATTTGACATTCTTGTTATGTCTGTGAACAAGGATTTCACATATTCGTTGTTGGAAAATTTTCATGATTCTTTGGGCTGTTGCTCAATATTTAGTTGATTTACGAATCACTCATTTGGTTATCTTAATAAAATATATCCTTATTATTGGATATTGCTTTTGATTATTCGTCCTCAACCGTCGTTCTTCTTCATTTGATTCTTTATTGTGGTTTGAGGACCTAAAAATCATCCTTACCAATTCCATTATATCTCTTTAGACCATAAAAGTTTGATTTCTTCTTGATGAAAGTTGATTCATATCTTATCTCTTGATATTTATTTGATCACATTTGTAGTTATCGATTATCAATTTCTTTCTTACCCAAGTCATGGCCTAATTACCTGATTAAGTAGTTGGTGTGACAAAATAGTATCGAGCGGTTTGAATTACGAACACCGTGAACCTTTGTAAATTTATGCTGATCGGTGCATAGTTTTGAATTCGGAACCTATAAATTCTTGTGAATTTTGTACAGTTTGTACACAGTTTTGAATTCTAAACTTGTGAATCCTGGTGAACTTTTTCATAGCTGAGTACAGTCCTGAAATCTGAGCATGTAAATCCTTGCTAATCCTTGTGCAGCTTGTGCACTGTCTTGAATTCTAAATTCATGAATCTTTGTGAGATTTATGCAGTTTGTGCACCTTGAGCATGTAAATTCTTTTGAGATGACTCTGTTTGAGAATCTAAGTTTATGGAGTCATTTGTTTGACTCTATCTTGAGAATTTGAGTTTATGAAACCAGTTGTTGATTCTGATTTGAAAATATGAGTTAAAGAGTCAGTTATTCTTAAGAGAAGCTCAGCATTCTGATTCCATCATCTCTAGCTCACCAGGTAAGAGCTTATGATTATTATTATGCTTATGAGTATTATGATTATGGTTATCTCAGATGATGTTTGAGTATACGCCTTAATGAATGAATTGCTATATGAGAATGTATGCTTGAAATGAACTATTACTTTACTAGCTAAAGTTGAAAAGGAAATTTTGAGAAAAGATGACAGAGCAACATGAATATGTTTTCTACAAGTGTTCGAATATTCTTTATATTTATGATGGCGAGGACCGTTTGGACAACTTGGAAAAGTACGACTCGTTTGTCGTCGTCATGTTTATTGTTATTTCGTTTTTGCCATTCCGTTTATCGTCATCAGCAAAGATCAGATGAATAGCTTACCTTGAGCGAATTTCTCGCTCAATCCATCGCTTGCAGAAAGAAACATATGAGGACGATGCCATAGGATTAGATGAAATACTCCGGTTCATTTTATTGCTTAAGGAGTAGCGAGGTTGGCTTTTCAAGTGATGATCGATGCATAAGCGAATGAGTAATCAAAGATAAGAAGGAACAAGAAGACTAGTGATCACCCTCATGATCGCTAGTCAGCTCGCGAGTTCATTCCAGAAGTCTCTGCACCAAAACTATTGATCACCTTAACGGTCGCTATCCTGGCCGCAGGAATTTGCCCAAAAGTTTCTACCTTGAAACTAGCGACCGACCTCACGATCGTAAGTCCGGTCGCTAGGCACCACGACCTAATGAGAATTTGAATCTTAGCCATCAACCATGAATACCCCTGACCATCCATTGGCACGTATCTCTCGTTTTCACTAATTTTTCCAAACTCCTAACTATCATCAGTTCTTATTATTCTGTATATTAAATTCCCTTTTGGCTCATTTTCCCATATTGTTGACTTCATCTCAGCTATTCATCAGCTTCAGTTGATTGATTACTTTTATTTCAACTTTGAGATGTTTCCTATTAACCTAGATTGTTATGGTCAGCCTTGTTGTATATCTTGAGATTCCTATACCAATTCAGTTGTCTTATTTTCTCATGTTTATGAAACATCTCAATTGAGATTCGAGAAGAAATTCAAGCTAATTCATTGATACTCCAGATGTCTTAAATTATTTTTGTGATTGATTCTAATATCCTTTATTTTGGAATAGTTCTCTTGTATTCATTTCTCGATCATACTATTGATTCGTTATCTTTTGAGATTGAGGAAGAATTGTAGGAAAGATATATACCCCGAAATTTTATAAAGCAGGAAGAGATTTAGTTCTGAACTGAAGTAAGGAAAGCGGTATCGTCATAAAATATGATCGTGAATTCTGATCCGATCCGTTATGTTCCTTATTATGTTGGGACCTATGAGAAGACATACGTGTTGGTTACCCAAATCGAAGAGTGGGTGACAATTGATCGACTCACGAAGTACGCTTATGTTATTTTGATCTCTATCAGGTATGGAGCTTACAAATTAGCTCAAAGATATGTCGAGAGATAATGCGTTTGCATGGGTGCTTGTCTCAATCACCTCAAATAGAGACTCCAAGTTTACATCTCGTTTCGGACAAGTTTTCGACAAGAGATGAAGGCGAATTGAATTCAAGCATACAACAGCAGTTACTAAGTAACGATTAATGTGACGTCTGATGAAGCCTCTACAGCATAAGTGTAGATCACCACTCTTCAAGGATGCGGTTGGAGAAAGAAAAGTGCGTGGACCAAAAGCGATTCAAGAAATGGTCGTAATCGTACGACAAGTCAAGAAAAGAATCCAAGGAGCTTAAGATCATCAGAAGTTCAAGATTAAAGATAAAGTTTTCGTGAAAGTACATTTCTCTAAAAGAATATATTGCTTTCGAATCAAAGAATCGCTTAAACCAAGATTTATCAGCCGTAAGAGATTTAAGAGGAAATTAGGCTAATCACCTACAGACTTGCATTTCCTCCAAGTTCGACGATATTCACGATGTGTTTCGTGTACCTTAATTATGAAGATATTTGTTTAATTCAAAACACATCATACATCAAGAGAAATAGTTCCCAAGATTGATTTGAGCTATGAAGAGAAATCAGAATTTTATTCTAGACCGAAAAGAGCAAAGACTAAGGAATAAGATTATCCTTTTAGTTATAATTCAGATGACATCATGGTCTAGAAGAAGCGATTTGGGAACTAGAAGATGTGATGGGAAAGAAATACTATAAGCTTTTGCTGAAGTAACAAATTTCGAGGACGAAATTTTTTTAAGGGGGAGGGAATGTAGTAACCGAAAATCTTATAGCCTTAATTAGAACCGATTAAGTCTAATTAGGGGCTTAAAGGCATTCATCCCTAAATTTATAAAGTGCTTGATTAATTAGAAAGTGATAGAAATTGATTAAGTTCTAATCGAAGGAGCATAATTTAGAAGAAGCGGATATTATTCAGAAATGAGTTTTATTATGATTAAATGTGAGATATATGATTATTATTGTGTGTAATTGGATGAAAATCATTAAATGAAAAATGTTCTAAAGAAATTATATTAATTATTGTTTATATGAGATTTATTCACGAAATGAGATGAAATAATGTTTAAGCTATTAAATGGCTTGAATAAATTTATTTTATTTATATCTGGTGATAAAGGAATTATTCTCTATGATTTTCAAGATTTATGAATAAAGATAATAATTATTTGATTATTTGTATAATTTATATTTTTATGATGTGCATTCCAATAGTGGATTTAATTGTTTTGGATCTTTATATTAATGAGAAAATTGAGTTTCGCTATCAAAGAATATTAAATTTCCAATGTTAGCAAATGTTTTTAGAAATATTTATTCAATTTTCGAAAATTGTGAGAAAAGAGAAGAAAATGAAAAGAAATTAAATAAAGCTATATATATATATCTTCTAGAATATTTTCATTTGGAGATCATCCTCAAGCTCTATTTTCTCCCCATTTTCGTGCACACACGCTACAAACACACACAAATTTTTTCTACACTTTTAAACCAAAGTTTAAGTGTAGAATTAATTGGAAAACATTCCAAAGAAGGTAAATACTTTGTTTAATCCAAGTTTTTGTGATTTAAATTGAAGAACATGATCTTCTCATATGTGTTGGTGTTCAAAAATTTGGTGATGTGAATTAAGGTTGAATTGTTTAATTTTTGTTATGTTTATTAATTTAATTATGCTTATAATGCTTAAATAACATAAGCTGTGGTTTTAATTCTTTAAATTTATGAAGTTGGTAAATTAAAGTAGCATGCATGAACCCTAATTTTTGTATGTGAATTATATGTTATTGACGACCACCGGGAACCCGTCGTCAAAGGTCCTAGGCGCGTCAAGATACTATTTATAATCTCCTTCAACTTGAACACATAGTTTCGTATATGGCAAGTTAAGGGGTCGAACCCAAAAGAGCTGGTTGTGTTGTTACTTGAGTTGTCACAGTTTGAGTAGGAGGTTGCCCGGAGGCAAGGTGTCGATCGGTGACGGTCTCGATGAGGGATGTCTTGAGAGATAGATCTTGAGCAGAAAGTAAAACTGAAACGTAAACACAAGGTAAAGAGTTAAATAACAAGCAGTTGGGCTAAGGGTTCCACACGTTGAGATACTAGTCAAGGTGTCGGTCATAGGTTCAAGGGTTTTCACCACGAGTGTATGTCGTTGGTTAAAGGTACCAAGGGGTAGGTGTAATACCCCGCATTCCTGTAGCAGAGATTAACCCTTGATTAAGAGCTTATGAGAAGGGCATTGCATCCTTAAGAAAGAGTTGTTTAAGTTAAAAGCTTTTATGTTAAGCTTTGGGTCGAGCAGATAGAATATGAGATAGATTCGAGATAGAATCTTAGAAAAGATTCTAAAGTATTTATTAGTATGAGAAGATTTAGATTTCAAGAGTCTTGATATGATAAGATATGTGTTCATAGAAGTCTTGATCCTAGAGTCATAGAATTTCAGAGTCTTTACCCTTTTTGATATCTTGTTTGCTGAATAAACCTGGATCAAGAGCAATTGCTCACAATGGTTTTTGAAACCAAAAATACTTTCGAATAGTCAAAATATAATGTTTATTTTGGAAAGAAAGATTTATGAAAAATTTCAACTCACTAGCAATTTCTATATTTCTATTTATTTATTTTGAGTTGTTAATTTCGAAAGTATTTATATATATTCCTAATGAGGACATAACGTCCCTAACAAATTAGGCTAGCACTGATACATTGTAATAAGCCCGAATGGCCATTTAAGCTTATGAGATAAGCTATTAACAAGCTTATAATATAAGCTAAGACAAGCTTGTGAGAGAAGCTAAGGATAAGCTTCTAGAATAAGCTATTAAAAAGCTTATGTAAGAAGCTTAGAATTTTCTAGAAACATAAAGCTTCCTAAGCAAGCTTATAATAGTAAAAAAGATTTATATATATATGTTTAAGCTTCCAAAACACACCTTTTCACCATTTCTTCCTCAAATTCTCGAAAACACATACAAACACACACTGCAATGTGAAAATTTTTCGAACTCAATTCTACGAAGATCTAACCGTTGGATTTACGATCCGTCTTCGCACAAAGGTAGATCTCCACTTCTAGAACGCATTTATGGTTTAAAATTTCGAAAATCATGAAGTTTTGAAGCTCCTAATTTTCGGTCCTTTTGAGTATGTTTGAAGGAGCATGTTTTGTTCCATTATCTCTTGATATTATGCTAGATCTATTGCCTATAAGTTGTTTAGTGTTGGATTTTCAAGCATGAGTTCATCCTTTGGAATTCTTTGAAATTTTCGAGACATGGAAGCCTAGATCTTGAACTTATGTTGTTGATATACTTGATATACCTTCATATATGTGTTGTTGGGTAAATATAAGCATGTTTTGAGCAAGAAAAACGATTGAAATCGAACTGTCACGAAAACCCTAAAAGGTGAAACATATGTCTCACACAAAGGTTGGATTTTGATTTTATTTGATCATTTTGACTTCATATTTGGATTCTATGATATGAATAAAGCTTAAAATGATTTATTCGGATTTTTCGGCCGACGTATATTAAAGATGGAAAATTATAGTTTGACGTCAAAATGGGTTTTCAATGCTAAAACTTTGATCTTTGGATTTTGATGATTGATTAAAGATATTTGATGATAATTAAGCATGTATAGAGGTTAGTTTATGTTAAATGACGTCTTACGTGATTTTTCACGTTTGTCATAAGCTAAGTTCGTAAAGAGTTGTTGGTTTTCGATTAAGAATAGATAGCTTAAGTTTGTCGTTGAGTCCTATGTGCTTGTTTAGTTACACGAGGCTTAGTTAAGTCTTGTTATATGTTTAAATATTAGAGGATGCAATGACCCAGTATTCATAGACTATAGAGTCTTGAATATCGAGAAATTATAGTCGTGTTGACGACTTAGAAAAGATAAAGTTTATCTTCTTGTTTGGCTCTGGTATGCTTATATGCTACTCTATGTTGATGAAGGGCCAAGTTCGAGAGAAGAAGAAGTGAAGGGACGAGCGCAGTTCACCCGAGTGATTATTGTCGGTGGGTAAAATCCTTTCTAAAGATGTGGTGATATGCTTTTGCATACAAAATGATATGATATGCAATTTATGAAAAGTTGGTGATTTGCGAGTTTTGAGCATGATGCATGATGCATGTTGCCTATCTACGAGATGGGCGATATCGGCCCTATCTTTGGACGAGATGCCGATGAGGGTTTGTGTACCTGAGTGATCGTGAGCTAAATGGCCGATCGCGGTGTTTGAGAATGAGCCTACTTCTCGACACATGAGTGCGTGAATATGGTTAATGAATGAGATAATGTCTGCGACGCATGTTAAATGTTGCATCTTGAATATATGAGCATGAAAGCAAGTTTATTTGAAGCATGCATAGGTTATTTAGCGAAAACTCCGTGTGTTGCAATGTTATGGCAAGTCAATCTTATAGCTCTAAGAGCGATGTTTTAAATGTTTTCGGCATATACCCACTGAGTGCATCTAGTACTCACGCCCTGCATATATTTCTAAATGTGCAGGATGAGCTCGAGAGGATGCTGGAATCGAATGTTGTGCAGAGGAGCTACTCTAGATATTTCATCTCATGATGGTATTATTAATCTGTTGTTGTCATGTCTTGTTTGCCCAGAGTCTTATGTCGTCATACATGATTCTCAGCCACACTTCTTGTTGCCGAACTTTGGCCTTTGTTTGTTTGTATCTGATATTTGCCCTGATGACATTGAGATCTTGACATATGTGTTATGATGTCGACTTGCCTCTATGAACAAGGATTTCTTTTGAATGTCTAGAACTGTTTTGTTGGATACAATATTGTATAAAAGGTTTCGAAGTTATCGATGAGTCATGCTTTCGACCCTAGTTAACCAAAGATCCTATTTTGGTGAAAGTATGTTTGAGTTCTTACATTCATTGTAAAATTAGCTTAACCTGTGATATCAGATCAATGTCGTATTTAATTTTGATTATCTTACTCCGATTATTCATCCTCAGCCGTTGTTTTTCTTTGTTCGATTACTCTTGGTTTGAGGACCTAAAACCATCCTCTGTCAGATTTAATTCTACCTCTTTTGACTATAAACATTTGATTCTTTCGTGATGAAAGTTGATGCTCTGATTGTTGTTAATAAAATTATTGGTCAAAATTGTCGAAGTTCTTCTTACCCCACGTCGGCTAATTACTTAACTAATTACGGTTAAGTAAGTCGGGGTGTGAGAATAATATCGAGCCGAGTTTGAATTACGAACATGTGAATCCTTGTGAGTCTTGTCGACTTGTGCACCTTGAGCACATAAATTCTTTGAATTGATTATGTTTTGAGAATCTAAGTTTATAGAGTGAGTTGTTTGACTCTATTTTGAAATATAATTTATGGAGTCGAGTTGTTTGACTACATTTTGAGAATCGAGTTATAGAGTCGAGTTGTTCTCAAGAGAAGCTCAACAATTCGATTTCATCATCTCTAGCTCACGGTAATTGCTTATGATTATGATTATTATATATCATAATTGAGCACGTCTTCGTTGAATGAAGTGAGTTGATGTTGAGTATATGCCTATTAAAAGAATTGCTACATGTGAATGTATGCTTGAAATGAGTTATTGCTCATTGAGCTAAAGTTGAGAAGAGATCCACAGAAAAGACGGCAGAGCAACATGAGTATGTTTTTCTGCAAGTATTCGAGCAATCTTTTTATCTAAAATGGCAAGAATCGTCCGAACAGCTCGGAAAAATACGGCTCATTTTTCACCATCAGCAAGGATCAGAGAGCGCTTCTATCTGTTATGCCAGATGAGTAGCTTACTTTGGGCGAATTTCTCGCTCAATTTCATCGCTTGAGAAGAGAGGAGGCATCTAAGCACGACGTATCGGGACCAGATGGAATACTCCGATTGATTCGTTTATTGCCTGAGAAGTGGCTTGATTTGGGCTGCTGCTATTGCCATTAATTACATTGAGTCTGTTTTCGTAGCTTGAGCAGGCGATTTTCCTGCACTCCTAGTTACCATCAGTTCTCAGTATTATGTGTACTTGAGCCTTCCTATTGATTCATTTTCCCTGTTGTTGATTTATTTCACTGTTAAATCGACTCGGTTGGCTGGTGTCCTTTCTTTTCGTTTTGATGATAATGAGGATCTTGAAACCATTGATGTTGATTCTCTATTCTTGAGTATGGCGCTTGATACCTTTACTCTGAGATAGAGTCATCTTTACGATACTCGATTTTCTATACCGAGTGTGTTGTAGATCCTACACAGTTGATTATTCTTATCTCGATTACTGAGATGTTTTCTATTAACCTAGATTGGTAGGGTCAACCTTTCACATCTCTTGAGATCTCTACATCGATTAAGTCTATTCCTTTTTCTCATGTTCACGAGACTTCTCCTTTAGAAGTCCCGGAAGAGACTCAAGCTAGTTCATTGAGACCTTGGTGTCTCAAATTCTTTCGTGTATGAGCGTGAGTTTTACTAGTTGTTGGCACCGCGATTCTGACCCCAGATATCGATCAAATGCCTTTTGTGGTGATCACGATATCCTTTATCTGGAGTAGTTCCTTGAACTCATTTCGAGCATGTTATTGATCCGCCATCTCTTGAGATTGAGAAAGATGTAAAGATGCTAGACTCCAATGAAGCCGTTGATGGCGGTGAAAATGGAGTAGAAGAGATTGAAGAAGGAGATAATGATGATGACAATGACAACCTTTTGTGGGCGGTGAAGCTAGTAGCGACAAGAGTGGAAGGCGGCGGTTTGTAGATAGTATGGATGCACATATATGTATATATATGTATATATATAAACTAGTGATGCCTATAGGTACCTTGTGATACGGTGGCGTGCTAGAAGCCCCTAGGATGTGTTTTGCCTCGAGATACCAAAGCCTCCATATGCGAAAACCTTCGATTTGCAAAGTCCTCCCGACTTTCGTAAATGTCCTCGAAGAGGCGATGTTTTTCCCTGATATATATATGATCATTCTGCTATCCAGCTGTGTTATTTCGTACTATAGCCTCGGGATAAGCAATTGTGAAGATCCTTGAGATATCTTGTATTTGGATATTCATTCTGTCGATATGCTACCGGAGAAGAAATCTTCAATCGAAGAGAAGGAACAAGAAAGTGCAAAATTCTCCTTAAAGATTCACTGCACCTTCACCTCCTTAAGCAGATTGTAGAATTGCAGAGCTTTTTCTGTGTCAGAATCCTCCATCTTTCAATGGAGCTGGTAGTCCAGCTGATGCTGAAGAATAGGTTCGTTTTGAATAGTGAATTTTCAAGTTTTTGGAGTGCTCTAATCGAAAGTATCTCCTATGCATATCCTTCTAGTTGTGTGTGTAGATTCTAGTAGGAATCACGTCGAGAAAGTTCTTTCTCCCGAGCAATTGGAGAACCTTACGTGGGAACAATTCAAGGAAACTTTTATGAAAAGCATATACCTTGAAGTTACATAAGTAAAGAGATTGAAATTACGAACACAGGCGGGCGGAAGACTATGGCGAGTATGACCATAAATTATGTAGTCTAGCCGTTATGTTCCTTTTAAAGTCAAGACAGATAAGAAAATGACGGAGTTGTTTTGTAATGGATTATGCCAAGAGATCAGAATCATTTTGGCAAGCCAACCTCCAACGTCATATGCAGAAACGTTAAATCGTGCATCGGACATGGAGATGGAAATTCTACCAGACAAAGTGATGTCAGATTCAAATCCGGTACCTTTTAGATTCAAGCCTCGTCAAGATTGCTTCTTCGGATCGAAGTAAAGAATTGGGAGAATAAGACCTTCCCAATTAAGAGGCGATGGCGAAGCCGAGTCGGTTTATCTTGTGAGATAATTTTTCCCAAGTCGATCGAGAATGCAGGCGTGCCCGGATGTAGCAGTACATTACGGGTTTGCGAAGGGAAATAACGGTTGTTATGCATGTGGACAAGTGGGCCACTATGCAAGTCGATATTCGAACCGTCCGAGAACAACTAGTGTCGGAGGAAAGCGAGAATCATCTGAAATAGGCGTAATCAATGAAAAGCGTAAGTGGATACCCAAAGTTGCCGTTTTATCATATCGAGATGCCTTACATCAACCGAAACGCAACCGCAAATCCGCAACCATAAATCGCCGCTTGTTGTAACCATCGACTCCTCGACCGCATCAACCTCTATATCAAAGCGCATACACCCTCTCTCAAAAAGCGACCTCAGGAGAATGCCAGCAACTTGGCAGGTATGGGTACATTGAAAGGTGTACCTATTAAAATCCTTTTCGATACAGGAGCTTCGCATTCTTTTATTTCGGCATCATGTGTAGATGTTCTTAAGATCAACAGCGAACGTGCCACACAAGATTTAAATGTGCTTACCCCGTTGGGTGGAGCTACCGTTATCATACATGTGTGTTCTAACCTAGATTTTGAACTAGGATCCCTTAAGCTCGGGCGAGATCATTGTAATTTATTGCACACTAAGGACGAGGATCTTATATTAGGAATGGATTGGTTGACAACGCATTATGCAACGACATGACGCAAGCAAAGAGAAATAGCGTTTCAGCCACCAAAAAGAGAACCTACTTGTTTTTATGGTATTGAGAAGAGAAGAAGCCATGTTCCTATGATCTCAGCCTTACAAGCCGAGAAGCTGATGAAGAACGAGGAAGCTTTTGCTTACCTTGTATATCTGAATGTCAATTTCAAGTCCGAGAAGAAGGTAGGAGATGTACCCGTGGTTAGAGAATTTCAGGATGTTTTTCCTGAAACATTACCAGGGCTACCTTCAGACAGACAATTAGAGTTTCTCCATTGAGTTAGAACCAGGATCAATATATGTTTCAAAAGCACCTTATCGAACGGCCCCAAAAAAATCGCAGGAGTTAAAGATCAAATTGCAAAAGCTTTTGGACCTAGGTTTTACTCAACCTAGTGTATCTCCTTGGGGGCGCCCAGTTCTATTTGTCAAAAAGAAGGATAAAACTACAGGATGTGTCTTGATTGCGAGATAGTTGAACAAGTTAACCTTGAGAATAGGTATCCTTTACCGGGATCGATGACTTGTTCAATCATTTGAAAGGTGCGAGTGTTTTCAAAGATTGACTGAAGTCGGGATATCAACAATCAAAGATTCGTCGAGAAGGACATAGCGAGGATCCTTTTCGAGCGGTATGGCCACTACGAGTTTGTAGTAAGGCCATTTGGATTGACGAATGCACCAGCTGTGTTTATGAATTTGATGAATTGTGTTTTCCACAATTATCTCGATAAATTTGTTTTGGTATTTATCGATGATATGCTCGTGTACTCAAAGAACGAGTAAGAACACGAAGAACAACTGAGAACCGTTCTACAAACGTTGAGAATAGAACGATTGTTTGCTAAGATTAGCAAATGTGAGTTTTGGCTAAGGGAAGTGAATTTCCTTGGACATATTATTACAATAGACGGAATCAGAGTCGACCCCGCTAGAGTTCAAGCGGTACGCGATTTGAAATTGCCGACGACATAGACAGAGATTCAAAATTTCTTGGGTTTAGCAGGATATTACCGAAGGTTCATAGAAGGATTCTCCAAAATTGCGAGACCTATGACTCAATGCCTTCGAAAAGGAATTAAGTCCTAATGAACCCAAGAATGTGAAGAAAGTTTTCAAGAGTTAAAGAATAGATTGACTACAGTGCTAGTTTTGGCAATACCAGAATCAGACAAAGGGTATACTCTGTATACCGATGCATCAAAGAGTGGACTAGCAATTGTCCTGATGCAAGAAGGAAGAGTGATAGCTTATGTTTCACGACAGTTGAAACTTCACGAGCTCATATACCCTATTGAAACTTCACGAGCTCATATACCCTACACATGATCTAGAGTCAGCAGCTGTTGTTCATGCACTGAAGAATTGGAGACATCTTTTGTATGGATCCAAGTGTGAGATCTTTATTGATCACAAGGCACAAGTATTCCTTCGAGCAAAAGATTTGAACATGCGCCATAGAAGATGGCTTAAATTAGTAAAGATTATGATTGTGATATCAAGTATCTTCCCGAAAAGCGAATTTTATCGTGATGCTTGATGAAAAAGCGAATCCACTAGGATTAGTCCCTTTTCGGAGAGAAGAGTTGATCAAAGAGTTTAAAGAAATGAGTTTGCAAGTGGTGCTACCACCGAATCTACGAAAGAGATTATAGCCGCTCTTGTCGCTACCCCGATTTGAGAGCAAGAATTGTGAAAGCTCGAAGACAAGATCAACAGATAGAAAATCTACGAGTTAAGATCGAAACAGAAATGCCAAAAGAATATCATGAAGTTAGGGATAACACAATCATGTTCAGAAACATGATTCGCGTACCCAATGATAAAGATTTAAAGAACGAAATTATGAGTGAAGCTCATAACACGCCCTACACCGCACACCCAGGAAGCACAAGGATGTATCAAGATCTAAAGCAAAGGTTTGTGTGGGTAGGAATGAAGCGAGATATAGCCTCGTTTGTTGAACGATATTTAGCATGTCAACAAGCTAAAGCTTTGCACCAGCAGCGTATGGTAAGTTGCAACCACTGGAGATTCCTCAGTGGAAATGGGATCACATAGCCATAGATTTCGTGACTGGTTTACCCAAATCAAAGCGTGGTAATACAGCTATTTGGGTGATAATCGATCGACTCACGAAGTGTGCTCATTTTATCCCGATCTCTATTATGTATGGAGCTAACAAGTTAGCTCAGATATACGTTCGAGACATAGTACGTTGCATGGAGTGCCCGTCTCAATCACGTCAGATAGCTACTCCAAGTTCACATCTCATTTTGGGCGAGTTCTCAACAAGAGATGAGTACAAGATTGAATTTCAGTATAATGCTTCATCCGTAAACAGATGGTCAATCCGAAAAGACCATTTAGATGCTAGAAGATATGATCAGAATGATAGTGTTAGATCAAGAAGATCAATGGAAGCGAATTCTACCATTGATTGAATTCGCATACAACAACAGTTACCAAGCAACGATTGATATGGCGTTCTATGAAGCCCTTTATAGTAGAAAGTGTAGATCACCGCTTTATTAGGACAAAGTTGGAGAAAGAAAAGTGCTTGGACCAGAAGCGATTAAAGAAATGGTCGTAATCGTACGACAAATAAAGAAAAGAATCCAAGAAACTCAAGATCGTCAAAAGTCTCACGCAGATAAAAGGCGTGCGGAGCTAAGCTTCAAGATTGGAGACAAAGTATTCTTGAAAGTATCACCTTCCAAAAGAATACATCTCTTTGGAATCAAAGAAAAGCTCGAACCAATATTCATTGGACCGTACGAGATTCTAGAGAAGATTTGGTCAGTCGCCTACAGATTAGCATTGCCTCCAAGTTTCGGCAATATCCACAATGCGTTCCATGTGTTGCAGTTACGAAGATATGTGTTTGATCCAAAACACATCACATATCAAGAGAATATTGTTCTAAACAAGATCTAAGCTACGAAAAGAAGCCATAGCGCGTCTTAGATCGAAAGAAACAAAAACTAAGGAATAAATCAATTCCTTTAGTTATAATCCAATGGAAGCATCATGGTTTAGAAGAAGCGACATGTGAACTAGAGGATTAGATGAGAAATAAGTACCCTGAGCTTTTTGCAAAGGTACTAAATTTCGAGGACGAAATTTTTGTAAGGGGGTGAGAATGTAATACCCCGCGTTCTATAGCAGAGATTAACCCTTGATTAAGAGCTTATGAGAAGGGCATTGCATCCTTAAGAAAGAGTTGTTTAAGTTAAAAGCTTTTATGTTAAGCTTTGGGTCGAGCAGATAGAATCTGAGATAGATTCGAGATAGAATCTTAGAAAAGATTCTAAAGTATTTATTAGCATGAGAAGATTTAGATTTCAAGAGTCTTGATATGATAAGATATGTGTTCATAGAAGTCTTGATCCTAGAGTCATAGAATTTCAGAGTCTTTACCCTTTTGATATCTTGTTTCTTTGAATAAACACGGATCGAGAGCAATTGCTCACAATGGTTTTGAAACCAAAATACTTTCGAATAGTCGAAATATAATGTTTATTTTGGAAAGAAAGATTTATGAAAATTTCAACTCACTAGCAATTTCTATATTTCTATTTATTTATTTTGAGTTGTTAATTTGAAAGTATTTATATATATTTCTAATGAGGACATAACGTCCCTAACAAATTAAATTAGCAGCGATCGTTGTAATAAGCCCGAATGGCCATTTAAGCTTATGAGATAAGCTATTAACAAGCTTATAAGATAAGCTAAGACAAGCTTGTGAGAGAAGCTAAGGATAAGCTTCTAGAATAAGCTATTAAAAAGCTTATGTAAGAAGCTTAGAATTTTCTAGAAACATAAAGCTTCCTAAGCAAGCTTGTAATAGTAAAAGGATTTATATATATATGTTTAAGCTTCCAAAACACACCTTTTCACCATTTCTTCCTCAAATTCTCGAAAACACACACAAACACACACTGCAATATGAAAAAAATTTCAAACTCAATTCTACGAAGATCTAACCGTTGCATTTACGATCCGTCTTCGCACAAAGGTAGATCTCCACTTCTAGAACGCATTTATGGTTTAAAATTTCAAAAATCGTGAAGTTTTGAGGCTCCTAATTTTCGATCCTTTTGAGTATGTTAGAAGGAGCATGTTTTGTTCCATTATCTCTTGATATTATGCTAGATCTATCGCCTATAAGTTGTTTAGTGTTGGATTTTCAAGCATGAGTTCATCCTTTGGAATTCTTAGAAATTTTCGAAACATAGAAGCCTAGATCTTGAACTTATGTTGTTGATATACTTGATATACCTTCATATATGTGTTGTTGGGTAAATATAAGCATGTTTTGAGCAAGAAAAATGATTGAAATCGAACCTATGCAAAAACCCCTAAAAGGCCGAAACATATGTCTCACACAAAGGTTGGATTTTGATTTTATTTGATCATTTTGACTTCATATTTGGATTCTATGATATGAATAAAGCTTAAAATGATTTATTCGGATTTTTCGGCCGACGTATATTAAAGATGGAAAATTATAGTTTGACGTCAAAATGGGTTTTCAATACTAAAACTTTGATCTTTGGATTTTGATGATTAATTAATGATCTTTGATGATAATTAAGCATGTATAGAGGTTAGTTTATGTTAAATGATGTCTTACGTGATTTTTCACGTTGGTCATAAGCTAAGTTCGTAAAGAGTTGTTGGTTTTCGATTAATAATAGATAGCTTAAGTTTGTCGTTGAGTCTTATGTGCTTGTTTAGTTACACGAGGCTTAGTTAAGTCTTGTTATATGTTTAAATATTAGAGGATGCAATGACCCAAGTATTCATAGACTATAGAGTCTTGAATATCAAGAAATTATAGTCGTGTTGACGACTTAGATAAGATAAAGTTTATCTTCTTGTTTGGCTCTGGTATGCTTATATGCTACTCTATGTTGATGAAGGGCCAAGTTCAGAGAAGAAAGAAGTGAAGGACAAAACGTATAGTTCACCCGAGTGATTATTGCCAGGTGGGTAAAATCATTTCTAAAGATGTGAACTGATATGCTTTTGCATACAAAATGATATGATATGCATTTTATGAAAAGTTGACTAACTTGCAAGTTTTGAGCATGATGCATGATGCATGTTGCCTATCTACGAGATGGACGATATCGACCCTATCTTTGGACGAGCCGCCGATGAGGTTTGTGTACGAGTGATCGTGAGCTAAATGGTTGATCACGGTGTTTGAGAAGGAGGCCTACTTCTCAACACATGAGTGCATAGATATGGTTAATGAATGAGATAATGTCTGCAGACGCATGTTAAATGTTGCATCTTGAATATATGAGCATGAAAGCAAGTAAGTTTATTTGAAGCATGCAGGTTATTTAGCGAAAACTCACATGTGTTGCAATGTTATGGCAAGTCAATCTTATAGCTCTAAGAGCAATGTTTTAAATGTTTTCGGCATATACCCTCTGAGTGCATCTATTACTCACGCCCTGCTTATATTTCTAAATGTGCAGGATGAGCTCGAGAGGATGCTGGAATCGAATGTTGTGCAGAGGAGCTACTCTAGATATTTCATCTCATGATGGTATTATTAATATGTTGTTGTCGTGTCTTGTTTGCCCAGAGTCTTATGTCCTCATACATGATTCTCAACCACACTTCTTGTTGCCGAACTTTGGCCTTTGTTTGTTTGTATCTGATATTTGCCCTGATGACAGTTTCATTTCGTTGTTGAGATCTTGACATCTCTGTTATGATGTCGACTTGCTTCTATGAACAAGGATTTCTTTTGCATGTCTAGAACCGTTTTGTTGGATACAATATTGTATAAAAGGTTTCGAAGTTATCGATGAGTCGTGCTTTCGACCCTAGTTAACCAAAGATCCTATTTTGGTGAAAGTATGTTTGAGTTCTTACATTTATTGTAAAATTAGCTTAACCTGTGATATCAAATCAATGTCGTATTTAATCTTGATTATCTTACTCCGATTATTCATCCTCAGCCGTTGTTTATCTTTGTTCGATTACTCTTGGTTTGAGGACCTAAAACCATCCTTTGTCAGATTCAATTCTACCTCTTTTGACTATAAACATTTGATTCTTTCGTGATGAAAGTTGATGCTACAGATTGTTGTTAATAAGAATTATTGGTCAAAATTGTCAGAAGTTCTTCTCACCCCACGTCACAGCCTAATTACTTAACTAATTACCTGGTTAAGTAAGTCGGGGTGTGACAGTAGGCGCCCTTTTTGGTCGTCACGTACACTAGGCCCCCCAGCCCCAGCTTGCCCTTAGATTTTAGGACGAAGTACAGAGCCTCCCTGCCTTGCCCCTTTGCCAAGACGGTCCCCCTAACTAGGTTATCCCGTCCCTATAGCTTGACTCACTAGACAGCCCAACTAGCCAAGGCCGGTCCAAGGGAGTTGCTTGCAGCCCTTTGCCCAAGGCCGACGATTACAATCATCCACTCCAGCCGCACTTCCCGGGATAGAGAGACACTCGATGTCTTACTCCGGCTATTGCTTGTAGCTACCCCTCCCCTCAAGGCTACTGGCCGATTTAACGCTCAAGGAAATAACAACATGGGTATCAAGGCCTAGAGCTTCGGGAACACCCACTCAAGGTTCTAAGGACTTTTAGACCTCATGACTCTCATGACCTCGACTCAACGTGCTTCACCCCGAGCCCAACCAAACCACCTACTCACGCATAATCGACACAAACACAAAAGCAATAAACAAGAACATAATCGAAACCATACTTGAATATAAAATCAAATGCAAAGGAAATGCTGTCTCTGGCAAGCAGTTGCTCGAGCAGAGATAATAAGATACATAATATAAATGTTTGCCCGTAGGACTTGTTCTTCTTCCTCAACAATCACTCATGAAAACCAAAGAGAAATAAAAGAGAAAATGCAGAGAGAATTTGGGATTGGATGCTTTTTCGCTCCAAAATCGATTGTTGAGTTGTGTGTGTTGCGAGCCTAAGTGTACTCCTCTCAGTCTTGGTCAGCACGAGCATCTCGAGACGGCAGGTGGTGAGGTCAGCAGTTGGCTCGGGCTTTGGACACCGATGGAGACTCCCCTGGCTTCAGTCTGGACAGGTTTGTCTCATCTCAACCACAGCAGGTTGACCTTTCCATTTTCGGGAAAAATCAAACAGGCGGCAGAGAAGGTCCTTGCCCAGAATCTTCCCATTTGCATGCAAGTTTGCCAGAGTTCTTGTATACGTCTCCCAGCTGCATTCTGACTTTACCATCTATCTCCTACGTCATTCCTCCTCCTTTTTTCCGCTCTTCCTTGTCTCGATCATCCTCTTGGCTTCATGTCAGCTCGTTGGTCAGGCTCAGCTCCCGCGCAGTACCATGTCTTGGCAAGATGTCAGAATGTCTTGTCAAGGTAATCTTCGGGATTTTACCTCTCTCACAGGAGGTGGCCTAACCTTGCCCAAGGTCCGTCTCAACCTGCAGTACCCCAAAGCGTGTCCACCCAGACACAAACACACACAAAGAACACACAAAAATGTATTCTTTCTAAGGCAAGGACTACCCCAAAAAGAGCACGAAAAGTGGGCTCGTCACACTCACACACTTGAACCACGATTGTCCTCAAGCGTGCAAGCGTTCCTTGCCAAAAGAAAAACAAAACACATAAATAACACACGCAAAAACCAGCAAGGATAAGATGAGACATAACAAAGATAATATGGCATAGGCGATTAGTACAACTATGTATCAAGGTTAATCAAGATCGAGGTAAAGCAAGTTTGTGAAGTTCCTCTCAAGCACTCAAACACTCTGTGTTTAGGGTTTCACGCTCAGTGATGACTTGATCAAGGAAGTGCTATAGGCTTGCCTGCCGTCTACTGTCCCTGCCCTATAGCTTGGTATAAGTTCTCTATCCTTAGGTCTTTTAGGGTTGTATTGAGTGGCTTCTTGGCAAAGTAGGAAGTATTTAAGCTTTGGGTAAGGTTGTCTTGACTTAGGTCTTGGGCAGAATGTTTTCCTATTTCCCTTGGCAAGATACTTACGGGCCTGAACACACTTTATATTTTTGGGGAAACTTTTTTTTCCTTTTTTTTCATTTTATCTCATGTTCCCCCACCCTTTTTCTTTTTCTACACATTTTGAATTTAAGCTTATTATGCCCGGCCGAAGGCCAAGGCATCTAATGTTTGTGTTTTGCCTAGAATGATGCCCAAGACATATATATCCCTCCCCTATTCTTCCTCTCTCAATCCCCAGGTCAGGGAAGAGCACAAGGCAATTCAAAAGAAAACAAACAACTCAACGGGGGCTAGCAAAGGAGACATATATCTGAGGTTATGTTCATTGTTGACCATGGCTACGAAAAGAAAGCCTAAATCTTCTAGAGCACTTGGACCTACAGCAGTTGGGCTTTGATGAAGACTGAAGGCAAGTTCTAGCACAACCAAGTCAAACATCCGAATAACACACAGAATAGAAATCATGCTTGCAATGATAAAGCATATAGGCTCAATTTCTCACAGGTCTACATGCTATGCCCCTTTTCCGTCATACTAACCTTATTGAAACAAGCTATACATGTATTACAAAGCCTATGCCAAGATCATAATTATCATGCTCATCTCAAACGTGCTGGTCAATGTACACAACAAAAAACAAGGGGCCCTCCCCACTCACACACTTTGCTCGTGGCAAAGTGTTAGACTGATTAGGGTCCCCGAAAAACATAAACACACAAACACACAACAAACAAACACAAAAATAAAAAAAAAAACAAAACACAAAAACAAAAGACACAAACAAAAGGGAGGAAAAGCTTAGGGGGATGCAGGCGGATATCTGAATCCTTGGTGGGCGAAAAACACGAGCTGGGCAGTCTAGATCTCATTCAAGGTCTCTTGTATTCTGGTGAGGATGGCTTGAGTGTCATCTTGGGCAGAGCTCGGTGTTCTTGAAGGTCCGCCCTTGCTTGGCCTTGAGAGTGTCTTGGCTTGGCCCAGGCTTCTCAAGCTCACTGCAGTATGGTGAGCTTGTCGTCCTCGTCTTCCACTATCTTGAGCATCTTCTTGGCGCCTTGGTCAAATGTGTCCTCTTTCTGGGGTCATGGCAAAGTCGAGGCTGAGCGGATCGTTCTCCTTGGCGGTTGGTCGGCATGTGGCACAAGACAGCCTCTGCTGCCCACGCCCATGATGCTCTTCATGTGTGAAATTACAAAGGCTGCAAAGTTGAGCCTTGTCTTCTCGCATCGCCTGGAGGATGTCTAACTCGTTCTTTGACATTGTCGCTACTTCCGTCCTTCTTGCCAAAGAGGTTGTAGGAGAGGATCGGTGGCACACTTTGCATGGTTGGGTCCTTGAAGGTGGTCCCTTTGGTGTCACAAGATTTGAATTGTGCGCCGTCTTTTCGATTAACTTGCCCGGATCTGAGCCATTTTCCATCGGTGAAGTTAGGCACCACCTTGATTGCTCCTTTGTAGCTTGTGCCTTGGCATCCATCAACGTCACCATATTTAGAGCTTGGTTGAGCTCGTCAACCGTGAACTCTCTTCGCTCCCCGAGGAGTGTGAACTGTATTCTCACTGGCACTCCCTTGTCATGGTCGATGTCAAGATCTACATAGAATTCCTTTACCAATGGTGCGTAGACTATGGTATCCCACTCAAGAAACTTCCCCCATCCGATTCCTTTGAACAGTCGCCCGACGTCCTCCTTGACACGCAGTTGCTCGAGGAGTGCAGGCTCCAATCGTTTGGGCACCACCATCTCCTTGTTCTTGGCGAGCTCATTGGCGTTGATAGTGTAAGCCTTCTCCCTCTTCGACGAGCGTGTCTTCATTTTTTTCTTCTTCGTCGGTCGTTCCTCGGTGAAAAGGACGTCTTCTTTCTCCTCCCCTGCCACTTGGTCGTTCCATTCATCTTTATCTTCTCCGAGCGTGTCGCCGGAGCTTTCTTTCTCGGAGACCTCCTTTCCCTCCGTTGCCTTGGTTTCCGTACCGGCGGACTCAGTGTGAGAGGAGACCGTCAGCATCTTTTTCGAGGAGGAGGTGGTAGGAGTCTCCTTTATCTTTTTCTTTTCGATGGAGGAGGGCCCTTTTTTCTTCTTCTCAGGCGTCTTTTCCTGCGTCTTTTCGAGCATGGGCTGCTCCTCTTCGTCTGCCTCCACCTCCATGTGGATGTCGTGGAGGGTGGGCGCTTCTTCTACTCCCGCAGAAAAGTCAGTGAGGAGGGCTCCGTCGTCGGACGACGGGCTCCCCTCGGCGGCGGGCTCGGCTGGTGCTTTCTCCATCTTGATGCGGCGAGCGACGGTCTTCTTCGAGGCTGTTTTCGGGAGCTTTTTCATTGGACATGTATGAACCATGGATGGAAGGTTAGGGTTTTGTGCTTGGTTTGGGGAAGCTTTTGGGTGAGGTTTGAATGTGGGAAGGTGGGTAGGCGAAATGAGGAGGGTGATTAGAGCGTGGGTTGGGGTGGTTATAGGGTAGTGGGTCGGTGATGGGGCGTCTCTGCGTCGGCTGTGAGATCGATTGCGCCTCATTTCCCGTGTCTTAGCTAAGGCTGTCGCCTTGCCAGCTGCAGCGCCTCTATTTCGCCTCACCTTGAGTTCCTTCCTGACCTACAGTTTAAGAAAATACGCTCCTCGAGGAAAAAACGATCCTCTCAAGGAACAGGTTAAAATAATGAGGGTGGGCTTCCCCACTCACACACTTTGCTTGAGGTAAAGTGTTAAAAGTGGTCAAGACCACCCCCTTGACAAAAAGGGAATAAAATGTAAGCGATTAAAATCGTACCCCATCGGGTTGCCTCCCGAAAAGCGCTGTTGTTTAACGTCATTAGCTCGACATTGTCCTTGAGCTCAGGCGTCTTGAGGATCCTCTTGAGGAACCTCGTGAAGCTCATCTTGCTCAGCTTCCCATTCTCTGAGCCTTCAGTCGTTCCCATAGTAGGTCTTGAGCCTGCTTCCATTGACCTTGAACACTTTCTTGCCATCCATGTCGCTTATCTCTACAGCTCCATTCGGATGTTGGGCGTGCACCATGTAAGGTCCCACCCACTTGATGGTCAGCTTGCCAGAGGCAAAGCGGAACCTATTTTGATAGAGAAGCACCACTTGCTCATTTTCGAACTTCTTTTCCTTGATCAAAGATCATGGGCTCTCTTGAGCCTATCCTATATATAAGCGGCATTGTCATAAGCTTCGAGGTGAATCTCCTCGAGCTCTTGTATGTCAAGCTTGCGCTTCTCCGCCTCGTCCCGATCAAAGTTGAGCTTGCGGATTGCCCAAGATGCCTTGTGTTCCGGCTCGACAAGCGGGTGACACAACTTGCCAAACACCATCGGTGAGGAGACATTCAAATGGCGTTTTGAAGGCTGTTCGGTATGCCCATAGTGCATTGTCGAGGTGAGTGCTCCACTCCTTCTTACTCTCTCCCAAGGCCTTCCTCAAGATAGTCTTCATAATGCGATTTGAGAGCTCAGCTTGGCCATTGGCTTGAGGATGGTATGCGGTGGACATCCGGTGATGCACCCCATACTTCTTGAGTAAGCTGCCAATGGTGGCATTATAGAAGTGGGTGCCCGATCCTTGATTATGGCTCTTGGCACACCGAACCGGCTAAAGATGTTTGACTTGAGAAAAAGCAGTTACGGTCCTCAGCGCCCACCTTGGCAAATGGCCTTGGCTTCTACCCATTTTGACACGTAGTCCACTGCTAGGAGTATGTATTGGTTTCCCTTAGAGTTTAGCAAGTGGCCCATGAAATCCATGCCCCATACATCGAATACTTCCACTGGCAAGATAGGTACCAAGGGCATCTCATTCCTCCTTGAGACATTGCCCTCGTTTTGGCACTTATCGCAGCCTCGGCACTTCTCATAGCTATCCTTGAAGATAGTGGGCCAGTAGAACCCACAGTCAAGGATCTTCCTTGCCGTTCTCTTGTGCCCAAAATGTCCTCCGTGCTCCTTCTCATGGCAGTGCTCAAGAATGCTTGTTTGTTCACCTTCCGGAACGCATCTCCTCAAGATCAAGTCCGAGCATTGCTTCCACAAGTATGGGTCATCCCATACGTATTGTCGACTCTCCTTCTTGAGTTTGTTCCTCTGGTATGTTGGCATGGCATCCCCACGGGCAACTCTCCGGTTACGATGTAGTTCACCAAGTCTGTGTACCACGGCTCCTTGGTGTAGATCTCGAGTAGCTCCTCGTCTGGAAACATGGCTCGGATTAGATCTCCTTCATCCTTTCTCAAAATTCTGTTCAAATGGTCGGCCACTTGATTTTTAGATCCACTCTTGTCTTTGATCTCAACGTTGAACTCCTGGAGGAGGAGTATCCACCGTATCAGTCTTGGCTTTGTATCCTTCTTTGCCAAGAGATATTTCAAGACGACGTGGTCAGTGTAAACCACATTCTTGCTCCCAAAGAGGTAGGAGCAAAATTTCTCGAAGGCAAACACCACGGCAAGAAGCTTCTTCTCTGTGGTTGTGTAGTTGATCTGTGGCCCGGTGAGGGTCTTCGATGCATAGTAGATGACAAAGCTTTCCTTGCTAGTTTTCTACCCAAGCACCGTGCCAACAGCGTATCCGCTAGCGTCGCACATCAGCTCAAAGGGCATGCCCCATTCGGGTGGCCTTATGATGGGCGATGTGACAAGGTGCTCCTTTAATATCTGGAAAGCTTCTTTACATGCGTCGTCGAACTCCCACGGTACAACGTTGTGGAGGAGGCGGAGCATCGGTTATGCTATCTTGGCGAAGTCCTTGACAAACCGCCTATAGAATCCAGCGTGGCCAAGGAATCCCCGCAGCTACTTGATGTTGGTGGGATAAGGCACCTTGGTTATGATCTCCACCTTGGCTTTGTCTACCTCAATGCCCTTCTCAGAGATAACATGCCCAAGGACAATTCCCTTCTTGATCATGAAGTGGCATTTCATAATTGACAAGGTCCTTCTCACGCCTCTCTGCAACTAACTCAAGATGCTCTATACCTTTGGTTAAGCGTCTTGCCATAAGCGGTAAAATCATCCATGAACACCTCAATGCATTGCTCAAGCAAATAAGAAAATATACTCATCATGCATCTTTGAAATCTCCCTGGGGCATTGCATAAACCAAATGGCATACGACGATATGCAAATGTGCCAAATGGGCAAGTGAATGTAGTTTTATCTTGATCTTCTAATGCCACATAAATTTGCATATAACCACAGTATCCGTCAAGGAAACAGAAATAACTGTTCCCGGCGAGTCTCTCAATCATCTGGTCAATGAACGACAGGGGAAAGTGGTCCTTCCTGGTCACCTTGTTGAGCTTTCTGTAGTTGATGCAAACCCTCCAGCCTGTCTGGAGTCTCATCGCGACTAGTTCCTTGCTTCATTCTCGACCACTGTCTGTTGGATTTTTTGCACGGCGTGGATCGGGTTGACCCACTGGCTGTCGAGATAGGGTAAATAAGGCCCAATTCAAGGAGTTTGAGTATCTCCACCTTGATAACTTCTTTCATTACCGGGTTGAGCTTATCCGGGGGTCTCTGACCGGTATGGCATCATCCTCGAGCAAGATGTAGTGTTGGCAAATAGTAGGGCTGATGCCCTTGAGGCCGGCTAATTAAGGTCCAGTGATGGCCTCCTTGTACTTGCTCAAGACGGCTCTCGTCTCTTCTTCTTCTTTGATCGTCACCGGAGCTTATGATTCCGGCAACGCCTCGTTGGCTCGAGGTAGATACACTTCAAGTGCTTCTGTGGCATTTGATGCAGAGCTTAGGGGCTTTCTTGAGGAAGGTTGCATCCTCTCCTTGTCATGCACTAGCCGTGATCGATAGCTTGGTTGATCGTCCCCGCTTTGGTCGGCTTCTACCTCAAGCACTTCGGTTGCCTCGATCTCCTCCTTGTTGAGATACTCTAGGTCTTCAGTGTGTCCTTGGATGACTCTTTCGTACACGTCTTTGATCACCACGTTGGTAGAGTATCTCTCAACATCCTTCTCAGTGAGACTGAAGAAGTCCACCATCTCGGTGTCGATCCGAAATTACTCGGCTTTGTAGATGTCAAGGTGACCGCCGTCTCGCGTAATTTGCATGTGAGCTTCCCCGATCGCATGATCGATTAAAGTCCGTGCCGTCTTGAGAAACGGGCCGCCTAGTAGCTTTAGTCGCTTCGTCCTGCACGCCTATATTCGAATATAGAAGTCGGTTTGGGAAAATAAGGTCCTGCACCTCGACGAGCATATCTCAACTATCCCGGGATAGACACTCGACTTGTCGCCGGTGAATCTCAACACAAGATGGTGGAGTGGTCCGAGTTTCAACTCTTGATAGATGGATAGGGGCATCACATTGATTGATGCCCCGAGATCGAGCATAGTTTAGTCTATCCTCGTTGTCCCAATCACACAAGGTATATAGAACATCCCAGGATCGGTACACTTGATTGGGAGGTCTCGCTTAAGCACGGCTGCGACATTCTCCCCCATCTGGAACTTAGCATCGTCCGTTTACTTGACTATCTTGGTACACAGCTATTTGAGGAACTTGGCACACCTCGGCATCGAGGTCAAAGCAGTGATCAAAGGTATGTTGATCTCTACCTTCTTAAAGATCTTGATCATCTCATTCATCTCTTCATCTTCTTTGTTCCTTGCCAACATTCCTGAAAAGGGAGGTCTGATCTTGATCTCTGTCTTGTCTGCTACCTTGGGCAATGAGGCCTTCATCTCAGGTTCAGGTTCCTTGACCAAGTCCTCGACTTCCTCGGTTATGTCTTCTGTCTCGACTGTCTCCTTAACTGGGGCTCCCTCCCTGCTTGGAAAGTTCTTTCCGCTTCTCAAGTTGATTGCGTTGACGTGCGCATTGGGCTGGATTTGCACTTGAGCAGGAAGTGTCCCTTGCTTTTGGTTGATCTTTGAGATCTCTTACGTCAAGGTGTTCACTAGGTCGACCTGCATTGCAGGACTCCTCTTGTCTCTGTTTTGAACTTGTCAAGGTCTCGCACCATCCTTTCTTGTGTAGCTCCTTGACTGTGCACTATCTCGGCTAAAGATGGCCGAGCTTGAGGTGGGTTCTGCCCAGGATGTACTTGATAGTGTGTGCCTCCGTACCTCAAGTTCTCATGATTTTTCCATGGTAGGTTGTATGGGTCGAAGTGGGGCTTCTGACCTTGAGCGTTTCCTCCACCACCGTTGTTGACATGCCCAAAGGCATTCACCTCTTCTTCTTCGGCTACTTGTAGACATTCATCCGTGTTGTGGGTGGTGGTAAAGCAAAGCTAACATGCTTTGACATTCTTCTTGGCCATAGTGGGCCTCAACAGGTCCATCATTTGTTTCATCATGGCCTTCATATCCTTCATATCGGATCCATCTGAAGTGGTGGCTTGTGGTTGGGCATCATCTTGACCATTACGCTGGCATCCTCTCGAGACTCCTCGGCCAAGTCTGCGAGTAGTTTGAATGCCTCATTTGGGTTGTTTGTTGAGGATGGAACCTCATGCGCACGCTTTCACTCGTGAGCCTGCTCGAGTCGCCCTCAAGCCATTCATATAGTATTGAATCAAATCTTGATCGAGATTTGATGATTGGGACACTTTGCCAAGATGGACTTCAAACGACACCAATAGTCGTGACACCGCCTCGCCATTCCCCATCCTGGAGGAAACTCATCATTTCCTCACGCTTTGTATCCTTGAGATGGGATAGTATCTCTCAAGGAACTTCTATTGAAGCCCCGCCCAAGTAGTGACACCACCGCAGGCAAGTGTACACCACTCGAGCACCGCCGTGAGAGTGAATGGAAAGATATGAGTCGGATGTACTCCTTCTTGACTTCATCCGCACACCTTATGGTGCTATACACAATTTCAAGTCCCGAGATGGCGCTGGGGTCCTCTCCGGCATATCATTGAAGCTTACCAAGATCAGATGAAAGAGTGCCTCGCCTCCCGGTTGTCCTCGATCTCGGGCAAAGTGATGCCCAAAGGGCGGAAACTGTTGTTGTTCGGGAACATCATCTCCGTAGCGCCTCGCTTCTCCGGAGGTGGTGGGTTTTGGGATTCATCTCCTCCATGTTGTCTTGCCTTGGTCCGTGCCTCCTCAAGACGGGGGCGTTTCTCCTCAGCTTGCCTTTTCTTCTCCGAATGGTTCTCTCAATCTCTGGGTCGAACAAGAGCTCCCCGTCCTCGCCTGCAAGGTTAGGTCGGAGCATGCAAAAACCAAACAAAAAATTAAAAAGTGAGTAACAACACTAGAATAGCGCAGCCCCCAAGAACGGCGCTAACTGACGACCTTGAAACCCGTCATCAAAGGTCCTTGGCGCGTCAAGATACTATTTATAATCTCCTTCAACTTGAACACATAGTTCCGTATATGGTGTTAAGGGGTCGAACCCAAGAAAGCTGGTTGTGTTGTTACCCGAGTTGTCACAGTTTGAGTAGGAGGTTGCCCAGAGGGCAAGGTGTCAATAAAGTAACGGTCTCGGAGGGATGTCTCGAGAGCTAGATCTTGAGCAGAAAGTAAAACTGAAAGGTAAACACAAGGTAAAGAGTTAAATAACAAGCAGTTGGGCCAAGGGTTCCACACGTTGAGATACTGGTCAAGGTGTCGGTCATAGGTTCAAGGGTTTTCACCACGAGTGTATGTTGTTGGTTAAAGGTACCAAGGGGTAGGCGCCCTTTTTGGTCGTCACGTACACCAGGCCCCCCGGCCCCAAATTTCCCTTAGGTTTCAGGACAAAGTACAGAGGCCCCCTGCCTTGCCTCCTTGCCAAGACGGTCCCCCTAACTAGGTTATCCCGCCACAATAGCTCGACTCACTAGATGCCCAACCAGCTGGAGGCCGTCCAGGGTGGCTCGCCACTTTTCCAAGGCCGACGACTATAATCATCTACTCCAGCCGCACTTCCTCGGACAAAGAGACACTTGATGTCTTACTCCGACTATTGCTTGTAGCTACCCCCCCAAGGCTACCGGCCGAGTTAACGCTCAAGGAAAGGAACAACATGGGTATCAAGGCCTAGAGCTTCGGGAACACCCACTCAAGGTTCTAAGGACGTTTAGACCTCACGACTCTCATGAACTCGACTCAACGTGCTTCACCCCGAGCCCAACCAAACCAACTACTCACGCATGATCGACACAAACACAAAAGCAATAAACAAGAACATAATCGAAACCATACTTGAATATAAAATCAAATGCAAAGGAAATCCGACTGCAAGCAGCTGTTCGCTCAGTAGATAATAAGATACATAATATAAATGTTTACCCGTAGGACTTGTTCTTCTTCCTCAACAATCACTCATGAAAACCAAAGAGAAATAAAAGGGAAAAATGCAGAGAGAATTTGGGACTGGATGCTTTTTCTCTACAAAACCGATTGCTGAGTTTTGTGTGTTGGGAGCCTAAGTGTACTCCTCTTTGTCTTGGTCAGCGCGCTCATCTCGAGGCGACATGTGGTGAGGTCAGCAGCTGGCTCGGGCTTTGGACACCGATGGAGACTTCCCTGGCTTCAATCTGGATAGGTTTGTCTCATCTCAACCACTGCAGGTTGACCTTTCCCTTTTCGACAAAAATCAAACTGGCAGCAGAGAAGGTCCTTGCCCAGAATCTTCCCATTTGAGTGCAAGTCTACTAGAGTTCTTGTCTGCGTTCTCTCCGTGCATTCGATTTTACCCCCATCTCCTATATCATTCCTCGCTCTTTTTCCCGCTCTCCTTGTCTCGATCATCCCTCGCTTCATGTCATTTCGCTGGTCGCTCGGCTCATGGCAGTACCATGTCTTGTCAAGATGTAAGAATGTCTTGTCAAGGTAATCTTCTGGATTTTACCTCTCTCACAGGAGGTGGCCTGACCTTGCCCAAGGTCCATCTCAACCTGCAGCACCCCAAAGAGTGTCCTCCCAGACACAAACACACACAAAATGTACTCTTTCTAGGGCAAGGACTACCCCAAAAAGAGCATGAAAAACGGACTCGTCAGTTATGATTTGATTAAATTGAGTTTAGATATGTGTAAATAGGTGAGAATAAACATGATTTGATAAAAGAAATTGGAAGAAATTGAAAGAATATATGATCCCTCATTTTCAAAAATTATGGAGTATGATGAACTTTGATTTCTTGATTTTATTTGATGTATTTGATATGATTTTTGAGATCTATGATATAAATAATGTTTAGGTTGAATTTATAAGATTTTATGGACATAAAATGTAAAAGTTGAAAAATTAAAGTTTAGTGCTAAGTTGTTGAATTTATATGATGAGTTTGATTAAGATCGATTTGATCATGAATTGATGATTATTGATGATAAGTATGAATGTGAGTTTTTGATATTAAATGGATTGCGCTTATAAAGTTCATGCAATTACATAATATATATGGTTGAATGGCATAGTGTGATAATGGTATAAATGAATGAAATCGAACTTATTTTAAGTTCATGAAATGGCGATGCATTTTATAAACGTTACTCTGCCGAAATTTTGTTAGAAATTGGTTTATTAATAAGATATTTTGAGGATTAAATGGTAAGCTTATGATAAGTATAGAAGTGAAATTTGTTCACTTGATTGCCTTAAGGTATAAAATGTTATGCATTGATGATCTAAGTATAAGTTGTTTGGATTCCTTTGATTATGACATGTTATATTTACAAAGATTGAAGATATTAAAGAATTAGTCATGAAGGGATGCAATGGCCTAACCTAATCTTAGCTTTGGGAAGAGTTAAGTGTGAGACGTGATATGTTCAAGTGAACAAGAAGGTTTGCTAAGTTCGATTATTATTATTTATGTACAAGGATCGAGCAAGGGTAAGAATAGAGGAAGCTTGAAGGATCAAGTGAGAAAAAGAAAGAAGTGAAAGACAGAAGGTACAGTCTCGAGTGACTGTTGTCAGGTGGGTAAACTATTTTCTAAAATGATATGATATGCTTTTTCATAAAATGACATGATATATATGCTTATGCATAAAAGATGATATGGGATTATATGATATGCATTTATTTGAAAAATTGATTGAATTACCAAAGTTTTGAGTATGAGCATAAGTATAATGCACTACCTATCACTACAACAAAATAGACTTATTGTAACATACACACATGCGACATTACATGTATGTGCCGTAAAATTACCACACTTATGCTTCTAGTGTCGCATATTTATGTCATTTGTGTGTCATTTAAATATTGTGTCGTAGTTTAGTGACAAAAATGTAACACTCGTTTTGATGTCTCAAAATTGCGATAATTTATCTACGACATCTCAATAAAATGTCATAATTATATTACATAATTATAATAGTGTTGCATCTTGTGTTGTATATTTACGTCAATTGTGCGTCATCTACATATTGTGTCATAATTTAGTGACACATATGCGACACTCATTTTGATGTCTTAAAATTACGACAATTTATTTGCAACACCTCAATAAAATATCATAATTATATCACATATTTAGAATATTGTTGCATTCAATGTTGTATATTTATGTCGGTTATGTATTATCTATATATTGTGTCATAGTTTAGTGACACATATGCGACTTGACACTCATTTTTATGTCTCAAAATTTGCTATAGTTTATTTAAACACTTGCTAATTATTCATTCAAAATATTTAAATAATCAAATATGAGCTATTATAATATTGTATACACGCTCAATAAAAATCCAAAGGTTACAAATAAATAAATAA
Source organism: Salvia rosmarinus (assembly GCA_036937905.1). NCBI lineage: Eukaryota > Viridiplantae > Streptophyta > Magnoliopsida > Lamiales > Lamiaceae > Salvia > Salvia rosmarinus. Next base: position 24,957,950 of record CM072823.1, read on the forward strand.
ATAATAACAATAATAATAATAATAATAATAATAATAATAATAATAATAATAATAATAATAATAATAATAACAATAACAATAATAATAATACTTTAACACAAGAAATTGTGTCAGTCTGTATTATTAGTTTGATGTACAATATATTTGTCACAAAAAGAAAAATGTGACATTAACCATGTGACGTCTAGTGTAGAAGTACGGAGTGATCGTCGGTGCGGAGTCATGGACAAGGAGCGGCTCCGATTAAGACTTCAAAGCGGAGGGGTACATGAATGAATTGAAACGCACCGGAAAGAGAGGGATTTCGACAATATGTAGGTATGAGACTGCATATTTGAAGAGAGCTTAAAGGATTTGATATGTGCTACTCATACCAACAAGATGCATCTTCTTTTCGGGAGCCCATCTCATAAAAACTCCAAAGTTAAGCGTGCTTGGCTTGGAGCAATTGTGGGATGGGTGACCCCTTAGGAAGTTTTCTCAGGGAGTATGGTGCGTCGCTTTTCACCAAAAATAATCGACTAACAGACAGTCGGTATGCCCAAACCGCCCAGACAACAGTAAGCAAAATAATCGACTGACAACCAGTCGGTATGCCCAAACTGCGCAGACACCAGTAAGCAAAATCGTCTCCCAAGGGACCGGCGAGAATTCTCCTATACTTTCGACCTGCAACGTAACCACGAATAAATTGAGATTACTAAAAACTAGGAATATTAAATAAACAATAAATAGAAAGATGAATTGAATTATGATTAAAGAGAATAATATTGAGAAACGTAACAAATGCGTGAAAATATTCCGGCAACCAATTAATTCCACCCTAGCTTGATATTTTGATCATTGATGCAAAGATAACTTTAACTCATGCAAATAAACCAGTTATGACCACCGAAGATGCTTCGACGCGATCTTATCTCCTTAGCTTCTCGACAATTAAGACGCTCACTAACAATTTTCTAATCGATCGACAACCGTAAGAGACGCCTATAGATTTAATAAATCGACAAAGATTAAGAACTAGAGAGACTCGAAACCGATAAACTCGACGCATGATTACCGAATTAAGATTGTTATTCCTGACTCAAGGTCAATTTACCACTAATCAAACCTAAACCACGATTACGTATGGCCGATTTAATGGCTATTAATTAATTCCAACTCACTAATATTCGCGACTACCTAGCGGATTGAAACAATTAAATCACAGAGAAAATAGAGAACAACAAATACTTGCATACGAATTAAAGGATAAATAACAAATTAGATCTCACTAGAATCATGCTGGGCTTCCTTAATCGCTGCTAATAAAGAGATTAACTAGAACTCATAATATAATAAAAGCAAAAGATAAATAAAAGAAGAGAGGAAAATAAAAGCTACTGCCCGATTAATGAAAACGAAAGAGAAAAAGGTTGAAGCCTCAAATCTCCATTCACGTCAAAAAATGGCTTCTATCTTCAAATTGGGAGGCGTAGGAAGTTGTCTAATGTTTGGAGGCGTGAAAAATTGTGTTCCTAAACAACTAAAACAAATAAATATAATAGCTAACCTAAACACAAATGGGCCGAGAGATATATGGGCAAAACTAAAACCCAACTAAAAATGCTTACTAAAAATTCTTCCAAAATAATAATAGTATCACATAATAATTAGCTTCCAAATAAATATTCATTCAATCTCCTGTCTTCAAATTCCTTCCAAAATCTTGCTTTTTCTTCTAAAATAATATCAACACCTACAAAATCCAAACAATATGCAATTAGCTTCATAAAATATGATTAAGTAGATATTAAGCATTTAAACTCATCCAAAATATGCGTATAAAATACGCCTAATCAAATCCCCCCACACTTGAATAATGCTCGCCCTCGAGCATAATCAAAACAAAAGATAAAAGAACAAACTAGGTAGGGACTCGATTCAAGAAAAACACCAATTGGCCATTGATCAAGAAACAATAATCATAGTCAAGATCAAAATATAACCACCTTTCATACCACAAGCCATTCCTTGATTCCAACAACTTCATGTATACACACTTCGTCAAAGTCAAAATAGTGCAAACAATCCAACCTCACAAGATTTACTCAAAATTGCTCAAAAATCAAGGACAAGATAAATTCACACTAAAGCATCTTGACTCTATCCATCACAAGTTTGCCAATATGTCACTATCTCTAACAAAATGAAATGAAATTCAAGCACAAATCATTAGACTTTCATAGATTGTAATGGGCTAAAGCATAGGTAGGAGAAACAAAAGTATTGAAAATGACTATTAAATCCAACAAATGTAAGCAGCTCATCACATGTGTACTCCCAAAACAAACCCCAAATATTCTACTTTACTCCCCAACATTCCTTCTCCCTCCTTGACTTCTTCTTTTTTTTTTTTCCTGCTACCAACTCTTTTCTTTTTTTTCTTCTCTTTTTTTTTTCTTTTTCTCATTTTTTTTTCTTTTTCTTTTCAACTCTTTCTTTTTTTATACTTAGAAGCAGCAGTCAACAAGTAACCAAAAATTGGCAATAACACATTTATCAATATGTAACCACACCCACATCAGTGCTCTTAATTCTCATCATTTTACAAACCCAACCACCTTTCAATAGAACAAAATACACCAACTTTCCCAAATAGCAAGAATTCAACAAATCACTATCACTTATCACTTCATCTTCCTCAACTACTTGCAAATTGTTGGTGGACAAACGAAGGCTAAAAAGGTTATGGTTCATTATTTTTGTGGCTTTCATTCATCAAGAAAATGTTAAAGATCAAGTGGGCTCTCTAGGGAAATATGAGATGGTTAACAATTATCAATCCAAAACAAATGCCTAAATCATGTTCATGCAATAATCCAACTTCATAAGTTTGACTATGACAACAAGGCAAACCAGACATCAAGATATCAAGAATACATAACCTCTCAACTAAGAAATAAGGAGCAGTTCATAATATTGCTCATAAGCTCAATCCTCACATATTTGAGTAGGTTTTCAAAAATTTGATCAATTAAGCACATTTTCTCATCCTTAGACACATAAGGGCTTTCACAAAATTATTTTCATCAAGAAAATCAACCAAGCAATCCCATCACAAGATTCTAATCTATCTCATTCATGTTATTCTTTCACAATGCCCAAAACATGCACAAAAACCATACCCAAAGAAAAGATATCACTGATAGATATACGACTCCAAAAATTCCCCACACTTAAACTATACATTGTCCTCAATGTAAAACCCATAATAGGATAAGAAAAAGAAAAACAAAAAAAAGAGACTTCCTCAAGTGCTCAATGCTCAACAAGGTGGTGGGTGGAGATGGTCCCAAGCGTTGTTCCATATGTGTGCGCGATCCATAGCAATATGGTCCTCCTTTCCGTAAATTAATGGATGCCCTATTCCCGCAAAACCCGCCAACGAAACCCAAATCACCACTTTTTTTTTTTCAAAATAAAACAAACATGAAATAAAGATAAAGGTGAGAAAAATCTTGGTAAGCTCCCAAGTAGGCCTTTGTTTAACGTCCGGCTATCGGACATAATTCAAGCTCGATTTATGCAATTTGGTGGGCCAAACTCATAGCTTCACAAGTAACCAGCCATGCCTTCATGATATGGTTTCAACAAATGACCATTTACTTTGAGAATTTTCATAGTGTCCAAGTTTTGAATGACAACGACACCATGGGAACCGATGCTCATAACCTCAAACGATCCCAACCAATGAGATTTTAACTTTCTAGGCATGATCCTTGCTTAGCATTGAAAAGCAAAACTTTCGACCAACTTCAAAGTCTTTCTTCGAATGTACTTTTCGTGAAGAAATTTGGCACGCCTCAGATCTACTCGCATTATCATAAGCCTCCAACTGAGCTCTTCTAACTCTCTCAGAATCAAATTTTCTCTCTCGACCAACTAAATTCTCTTCTAGACAGAATTCTTCACACCTAAAAGCTTTATGAGCTAGCTCGATAGGTAAGTGGCATTGCTTTCCAAAAATAAGCCGGTAGGGAGACATGCCAATTGGTGACTTGAATGTTGTGCGGTATGCCCATACCGCATCATCCAGTCGCGAACTCCAATCTTTACGGCTCGGATTCACTGTCTTCTCAAGTATACTTTTCACCTCCCGATTGGAAACATCACCGTCCATTTGACTGTGGATGGTAGGCAGTGGAAACCCTATTATGAACTCCATATTTCTGAACAACGCCTCCAAAGTTCGATTGAAAAACGGGATCTCGATCACTTATGATGGCACGAGTACACCATACCGTAAAAATGTTAGTTCTAAGAAAACCCGCAACCACTTTTTGAATCGTTAGTTCGGGTGGCCTCGACTTCCACCCACTTCAAACATAGTCGATACTAATAAAATGTAAAATTTCCAAACGAACTAGAAATGGACCCATAAAATCCATACCCCAAACATCAAAAATCTCACATACCAAGATAGGAACTCGAGGCATCTCATTATGAGAAGAAATACACTGCTCGCTGGTGGTCACAAATTTTACAGAAATTGTAAGCATCCTTAAAGATTGTTTCCCAATAGAAACCACTATCAAGAATTTTATGAGTCTGTCCGCTTTGGGATTAAATGACCTCACATGCGTGGGCATGACAAAACTCCAAATGGAATGAATCTCATCATCGTGAATGCAACGCCGAATGACTTGATCGTAGCATGTTTTCCACAAATAAGGGTCATCCCATATGAAATACTTTGTCAGCTCCTCAATTTGTTCTTACGTGTCGCTTCCATTCCTTAGGAAAAACTTTAGTCCGTTAAATAATTAATTCAAATCAAAGATACCATGGAGTCTTACCTTCAACAATCAATAGTCGATCATCCGGAAAGTCGATGGTATGTGTAGGAAAACTTATTTCACCTCTCCCGAGGATATATCTTGGATGTTTAATTCACCATACATTGATTATATACCTAGCATGCACCTATATAATTAATTGCAACATGTAGGAGTTTTCTCGTGTTTACCTTTGAATCTGTCGAGGTGGATCGGGATGAACAGATCGAGACTCATGCTTTGATCTTCTGGAGTGTATCCCAGTTGCCCAATCTCCAATATCGAGTGAGGATAAGCTATGGAGAATGATACAGAAAATCACCCTAACCTCTCTTGTATTTTCGAAAAATCCTCACTAAAACTATAGTGATTTTCGAGAATAATGATGTAGGATAATTGAGGATTAGCTTTGATCTTATCTCTTACCTTATATTTATAATGCATTACCATAATCCCATAAGGAAAAGATCCATGCATATCCCATAAATATAATAATATCCTTATGGATAAAGAGAATAAAATCACATCCATAGAGAGGGGAATAGGCGCCGATTTCTGTGTGCTACGGGCCTGGATGGGCCAGCCCAGGGATCAAATGCAAGGAATAAAGATGGGCCTCAAATAAATTAATTATCTTATGTTCAAATTTGTAACATAAATAAATTTATAAACATTCATTCATGCCACTAGAGAATAAATGCCGACTTACCCTTTATTACCAAGGTGAGTCTGGCTTGCACTTAGACATTACGAATCCTCGTATTTAAGATATCGCACGTCCATTAATTATTTAGAGCATCTCGATCGCTTAAAATAATTAATATCTTTAATTCCTTAAGTAGTACCACTCAACCTTATTATTGTACTTGAGCTAACTCAACCCGCAGTGGTTTAATAAAATAAACCTTTGAGCTCCTTAAGGGGACGCCATCATCCTAAACGGATACGTGACTGACATGATAACTAGTATGACATACAAGCACTACCACCACCCAAGATGCGGAGAATATGGGTTAGAACATATAACCCTCACCCATAACAAGTCAAAGTGATGGTCAAGAACTCATACTCACCTAATACCTTATCGAGGTTTAGATCATCGAAGTCACCGAGATCTAGGTTCTTCACGACGGTCGATAGAAAAACTCATCTCACAGTGATCCTTCAATACGCCGTAGACGCATCAAAGATAGACAAGCAACCAAGTCAAGTCACTTTTATCTATACCGCAGCCTATACCGATAACTCATCCTCAAGTTGTCTCACCGTGAAACTTTTATATCCCATTGCTCGACCAATCATACGCACTCTCGTGATCTTCTACACACCGTATGATCTAACTTATATATGAGATAAGGGACACGATATATGCAATCAAGTAATCAATTCAGATAGAGATTGTAATTGTGGTAACCGGAAACATTGTATACAAGCTCAACCAAAACCGCTTTCAAGATACAAATCCAACTATCTCCCACTTATACTAAAGCAAACTTTAGTATACAATGTGTCTCTACTAGCTATTACAAACAAAACCATCACTTTGCTTCTCCCACTTATACAAAAGTTTCCTTTCTGGTGCCATCAAGCGCAATCCAAGTCCTCGAACGCACTTCGTAGACTTTTTGCGCAGTGCTCTTTGTGAATGGATCCGCTAGGTTATCCGTCAGATCAATCTTTTCAATCAAGACGCCCCTCGCCTCACGATTTCTCGTATGACATGGTACTTTCTCTCTATGTGTTTGGTCGCCTTTGTGGTTCCGTGGTTCCTTCGAGTTTGCCATCGCACCGAGTTATCACAAGAAACTATGATACTCTTGGGCAAACCAGTACCACACCTAGATCCACGAGGTAGTTCTCGAACCATACAGCCTCCTTAGCAGCCTCAAGCGGGCTACATATTCGACTTCCATGGTAGAGTCCGCAATGCATCGCCGCTTGCACTCCGCCAGATACGGCTCCACCTCCCAAGGTAAACACATACCGAGGTAGACTTTTTCTCATCACGGTCACTTGGAAACCGAGTCAGATAACCCAAAGGCATTAGACTATCTCGCATGGTAAACCAGCTTATAATCTCGAGTCCTTTTCGTGTACTTGAGTATATGCTTTACTACAACCAATGAGCTTGTCCAAGGTTAGATCGATATCTAGCTACTATGCCTACCGTGATAGCGTATATCGGGCCTCAGACATAAGATTATGACATGAGACTTCCTACGACTCAAGCGTAAGGAACTTGTCTCATTTCCTCTATCTCCTTTGCGTCATAGGTGATCGCTCCTTAGATAAAGCGAACGCCATGTCCGAAAGGTAGCAATCCTTTTCGCGGTCCGCATACTAAAACGAGTAATCACAAGATCAATGTAAGACGCCCGAGATAAGCTCAACATTTTCCTTGCGATCTCGTAAACCTTGATCCCAAGAATGTACGCGATCTCCTAAGTCTTTCATTTGAAACCGATCGGATAACCAACTCTTTACGCCCGATAACAACTTCACATTGTTGCCAACTAGAAGAATGTCATCTACATAAAGTGCAAGAAATACCACATCACCGCTGACATCTAAACGATACACACAACTCTCGCTAGGCAACCTGGTAAATCCATAGGACTTTACCACCCGCCAAAGCGTAAGTTCCGTGATCGTGAGGCTTGCTTAAGCCCATAAATGGACTTCTTAAGCTTCCATACTAGATGCTCTTCACCCTTCACCACATAACCTTCTAAGTTGTCGCATATAGATGTCTCTACCTTCCTCAAGGTAACCGCTTAGAAAAGCGGTTTTCACATCCATTTGCCAAACCTCAAGATTCAAGCTGGGCTGCTATGGCCGTAAGAATTCGATGGACTTGAGCATTGCTACAGCGAAAAGGTCTCATCGAAATCGATGCCCTCAACTGAGTGTACCCTTTCGCCACAAGCCCGGCTTTAAAAGCCGAAACCTCCATCCGAATCTCTCTTCCTCAGATACCCACTTACTACCTATGGCTTCCTTGCCATCCGGTAGAGGTGTCTTTTCGTGATACATCCATAGTTTTATGGACTCAATTTCTAAGTCCATAGCGTGTATGCCATGATCTTGCATCAATGTCTTCAGATCGCTCGTGACGTCCATGGATCGATTATTGCCTGCTCGCTTCCCTGACTAAACCAAGATTCACCCACGAACATAAATCGCCGGTTGACGAACAACCTCCCACTACGACGAGGCGCCATCGCACAATGGCAACGGCGGGTGCAAAACTTGTGGTTCTCATCTGCACAACTTGTCGGATACGAGCCACTTGTACGGCCGGTATCTCCAAGTGAACTCACCCACTTCAATTTCTCAAGTATCCGTGTCGATCCTCCCACTGACACCGACATCTCGCACTTCGCTTAATCGATGGTGGAATACGATCATCTTCTAATTCCTCAAGAATGATTTCAACTTTGGATTTATGGTTTGTCATATAATCCTCTTCTAAGAATCGGCATTAGTGCTAATAATGACCTTCCGATCCTTAGACTATAGAATAAACCACCTTCGTCCCTCTAGATAGCCAATAAACAGCCTTGCGCCGGATCTAGCCTCCAACTTGTCGCCTTCTTGTTCAAAGACACGTGCCGGATCGCCCCATATCCTTATGTGGTTTAAACCAGGCTCATACCAAACCACAACTCGAAAGGGTCTTTTCGATCGACTCGATGGTACTAGATTTAGCAAGTATGCCGCCGCTTCTAAGGCATACCCCGTAACTAAATAGGCAATGCCGCATAACTCATCATTGATCTAACCATTTCCAAAAGAGTCATATTTTTTCGCCCGACACACCATTTTGTTGTGGCGTGCCCTGTAGAAGTGCGTACCGAGGTAATCCCACACTTCACTATATAGTCCATAAACTCGTTATCGAGGTATTCGCCACCGCGATCGACCGCGCAGTGACTTGATACTTTTACCAAGCTTCGCCTCCACTTCCGCCTTAAACTCTTTGAATTTTCAAAGCATCTGACTATGCGAAGGTGTATACGTATCCGCACTCGAGTAATCGCCAATGAAAGTGACAAAATACTGCATTCTCCACGAGCCAGGTGGACATCGGTCCACACAGTCGAATGGACTAGCTCCAACACTTTTGGCTCTATAACCCTTCGCTGAAGGGTCCGGTCGACATCTTACCTTCTATATGTGATTCGCAGATCGAACCGAGTAATCGTTAGATTACCCAACGCCCATTCTTAGCCGCCTTGATCCTATTTAGATTGATGTGACCTAATCTAAGATGCCGAGAAATGTGGTGTCATCTTCAAGAAAACTTTCTTTTAAGGTTTGTAGACGATGCAACATAGTTATAGGTATTATGTTTAGCGTAAATAGTATAAAGCTTAATTATATAATGTGCCAACACGTATAACTTCGCCATTTCTTATGATAGAAACACCACTATCAAAAATAATGTAATATCCATGAATAAATAATTTCAAATAGAACAAGGTTCCACCGAAACTCCCGCACATATAAAACGCCTTTAAAACTAAAACTGTTGTCTCAAACATAAAGTAACATCTCCGATCGCAACGGCCTCGACTTTCGCCGCTTCCCATGGAGATCGTTATCTCGCCATCATGCAGCCCTTGTCCGCAGAACCCCGCAGGTGTAACAAACATGATCAACAGATCGTGTTCACTACCCAAGAATGGGTAGAACAAGTCGCTAAACATGTTTCACATTAAAGCAAATGGCGACTTGAGCCTCGAGCTTGGGGCACTTAGCCTTCCAATGCCCAACCTCACCGCACTCAAGCACTTGCCCCTCTCCTTCGCTTTTTCAAACCGGTAGAGCCCTCAGACACTCCCACTTTTCTTTAGCCTTAACATCTCTTGAATTCCACTTTTCCTTTTCATCTTCGATAAAGCAAAGGGTTTTCTCGAGGTGCATACTAAAGATCAGGCACCTTTGCCCATTTTATGCTCTTCCGCTACTAGATCCTCTCAGAATGAATCTAGAGTATAACTCTTATCATAAAGGATCGCTTATAACGGAAGTCATCAAAAGACTTGGGCAAAGTGTTGAGGATCATATCGATTCTCGACTACGCCATCAATATATCCTCCAACCAACTCGAGCTCTCCAAGAGATTGATCATTTGCTTTACATGGTCATGCACCGAATCGCTTTCCTTCATTGAACTCGACATTATTGATTTTGTCAAATTATGACAAGCGATTCTCGTCCGACTCTTCATACGATTTGATAAGACTTAGCCATATCATGGTCGATCTTCCATCACTTGATGCCGGAGTTGCGTGGACTCGCACATGGTGACCAAAAGAAGCACTTTGCCATTCTATTTGATTTGTCCCATTCTCGTGCTCCTCGAGCTCCCTCATCACTGATGAATCGCCCAGAGGCTTGGGACTAGGTGTAGTGAGTACAAATAGATTTTCTTCCGCAGAAGAACATTCTCAATGTTTCGCTTCCACTCGATAAAATTCGGACCGGATAAGGGATTTTAAAGTAGCATATTGATAATCTGTAAGAGACATATCCGAAAAGATAATGTAAACACATAAGCATACGATCGCACATAATTCAGAATAATAATATTGTAACCTTTGATAAAACAATATTAATTGAAACCTCCAATCGCCCAAGGAATTCCACATGCAAGCCACGCGTGTGGACGCTACACACGAACCCCTGACCAAACTAAAATATACCTTTAGTCGCTTAATTTCAATCCATGTCAACTTATCCTTACGACAAATGAAATTAATGATCGGACCTTACTGACCACATCACTATCGCAAGAAGCGGACTTCATGGAAGTTGTACTTGAGGTGATGTCTAAGCAATGACCACAATTTTAACAAATAAAATGAATTCTTAGAATCGCATACTCACTAGACCATACCGCCCAATCCAAATTCCTTTGTTATCTCATTTTATATCCATCTCTAGAGAACTTATGAAAATCGCACACGCAAGCCACGCTGTGGACGCTACACATGAAACTCCCACTTTCAATAGATTTAAAATGTTTTATTTAGAAATCTCATCTAACAAACTTATGATAAACAAGGCAAACAAGCCACGCTGTGATCGACGCTTACTCACAAAAGGCCTCACTTTGTTTAGAGATCAAAAAGTGGAGGTCTTGACATTTTAATTTTAAAATTAATTTGTCGGGTTACTTGCTTAGTCTTTTGTTCAAAAGGTTTGTCCATGCAGATCACGTAATCCTAGCATGCTTTTCTATAGAACTCAACATGTAAAACATGCTCGCAGTAATTCTAAAATATGCTTGAAAACGCTGATAAACCTAGCATGCTTACTATGCGATCCAATCACGAAAACATATAATATGTTTGTTCACGTAATTTAAACATACATAGCATGCTTCGATAATTTAAACATCCACGACATGCAATGAACAATTAAAATAAAATAAAACGCTCATCGTGGCTCCACTGTGGAACCCGCACTTTTCCCGCCTAATCTATTACATAGAATTGCAAAGCATGATCTTCATAAACTTTGAAAACGGGCCTCGCGCAGCACGGGCACGGACCGGATTCGCCAAACCGGATCCGGCCGTAAATTGATTCGGCCGGAAAACGGGTCCGGGCCGGTTTGGCCGGGGCCAAAATCGGGCCGGGCGCGCTAGAGCACACCCCCATGTGCTCGCCAAAGACACCGCCGCCGCCCTTTCACGCTGCCACCAGCTGCTCCTCGCAGTCGCCTCGCGGTCGCGAAAGCGACCGCGACCTTCGAGCACGCTGCGCGCTGCCATGCTCGCGTCGCCTCGCAGCGGCGCATGCCGCCGGCCTCGCCGACGACTTATAACCACGAGCCCGCCGCGAAAGCACCGGGATCGCGACGACAAACGCGCTGCCCCGGTCGCTGGGCCACGCCGGGATCTCGCGACAAACACGCCCCTGCCGCCTGCGGTGCACGCAGCAGTATGCCGCCAGCGAACGCGAAGATGGTCGCGACCGCGACGAGCGCGCCGAAGCAGACTCGTGGCGAGCGGTGCCGAGGCTTCGCAGCAGAGCGCGAGTCCCGCACCCCGCCGCCGAGCTATACCGCCGCCGCCGCCGCCTCGCCGCCGCGAGCGGCATGTACGCTGAAGCGCCGGCGCGCCAAGCACGCCGATGCATGCGGCCTCTTGCCGATGAACTTCCGCTGCCTCGCTCTTCGTTCTTTCATCTTCATTCTTCTTTACGTATAAGATTTACGTGAAAAATAAATCTAATCTAACCACGGATTTTCTCGGTGAAAACAAAATCCGACAAAAATTAAAACGAGCCACGATGAACCATGATCCAACAATTAATAAATTGCGCACGTAATAATCAAACGTGAATTAATCCAACAGAGCCAAGATACCGATCCCTGTGCTCGATACCAATTGTAGGAAAATCGATTTAGACCTCTCCCGAGGATCTATCTTCAATGTTTAATTCACCATACATTGATTATATACCTAGCATGCACCTATATAATTAATTGCAACACGTAGGGATTTTATCGTGTTTACCTTTGAATCTATCGAGGTGGATCGGGATGAACGGATCGAGACTCGTGCTTTGATCTTCTGGACTATATCCCGGTTGTCCAATCTCCAATATCGAGTGAGGATAAGCTATGGAGAATGCTACAGAAAATCACCCTAACCTCTCTTGTATTTTCAAAAAATCCTCACTAAAACTATAGTGATTTTCGAGAATAATGATGTAGGATAATTGAGGATTAGCTTTGATCTTATCTCTTACCTTATATTTATAATGCATTACCATAATCCCATAAGGAAAAGATCCATGCATATCCCATAAATATAATAATATCCTTATGGATAAAGAGAATAAAATCACATTCATGTAGAGGGAAGGCGCTAATTTCTATGTACACGAGCCCGGATGGGCCAACCAGGATCAAATGCAAGGAATAAAGATGGGGCTCAAATAAATTAATTATCTTATGTTCAAATTTAACATAAATTAATTTATAAACATTTATTCATGCCACTAGAGAATAAATGCCGACTTACCCTTTATTACCAAGGTGAGTGGGCTTGCACTTGACATTACGAATCCGTATTTAAGATATCGCACGTCCATTAATTATTTAGAGCATCCCGATCGCTAAAATAATTAATATCTTTAATTCCTTAAGTAGTACCACTCAACCTTATTATTGTACTTGAGCTAACTCAACCTGCGCAGGTTTAGTACAATAAACCTTTTGAGCTCCTTAAGGGACGCCATCATCCTAAACGGATACGGTGACTGACATGTATAACTAGCATGACATACAAGCACTACCACCACCCAAGATGCGGAGAATATGGGTTAGAACATATAACCCTCACCCATAATAAGTCAAAGTGATGGTCAAGAACTCATACTCACCTAATACCTTATCGAGGTTAAGATCATCGAAGTCACCGAGATCTAGGTTCTTCACGACGGTCGATAGAAGAACTCATCTCATCGTGATCCTTCAATACGCCGAGACGCACCAACATAGACAAGCAACCAAGTCAAGTCACTTCTTATCTATACCAAGACCTATACCGACAACTCGTCCTCAAGTTGTCTCGGTTGTGAAACTTTTATATCTCATTAAGCTCGACCAATCATACGAGACTTCGTGATCTTCGCACTATATGATCTAACTTATATATGAGATATGGGGACACGATATATGCAATCATGTAATAATTCAGATAGGAGATTGTAATAGTGGTAACAGGAAACATTGTATACAAGCTCAACCAAAACTGCTTTCAGTATACAAATCCAACAGTATGGGCATACCGTCTGACTTCAACTGCAGTCTGCTGAGATGACCAGTAACTAAATTCTCGGCTCCCTTCTTATCCTTGATTTCCAAGTCAAATTCCTGCAGCAAAAGTATCCAACGGATTAAACGAGGTTTAGATTGTTTTTTAAAAGCAAATACTTTAGAGCTGCATGATCAGAATATACAACAACTTTAGAACCAATCAAATATGATCTAAATTTTTCACAAGCAAAAATAATGGCCAAAAGCTCATTTTCCTTTGTTTTGTAGTTGCATTGAGTGGGGTTGAGAGTCTTGGAAGCATAATAGATAAGATGACTTTCTTTCCCAACTTCTTTGCGAGAACGACTCCAACGGAGAAGTCACCGCATCACACATGATCTCAAATAGCTCTCCCAAGATTGGTGGTGAATGATGGGGTTGAGGTCAGCTTGTGTTTCAAAAGATCGAAAGCTTCCTTGCATTTTCATCGAACATAAAAGTCACATCTTGATGAAGCAACCTTGTGAGAGGTTGAAGCCTTCAGAAGTCTTTTATGAAACGCTCAGAAAAACTGCATGGCCTAAGAAAGCACAAATCTCTTTCATAGTAGATGGATAAGGTAACTTGACAATGAGATTAATTTTTGCCTTATCTACTTTTACTCCTCTTTCAGAAATCACATGACCAAGCACAATTCCCTCCTTGACCATAAAATGACACTTTTCAAAGTTTAACACAAGATTAGTGCCAATGCACCTCTGCAAAACTTGATCAAGATTAGTCAAACAAGTATCAAAAGAATCTCCATGAACTGTAAAATCATCCATAAAAATTTCAATGCAGATCTCAATCATGTCAGAAAAAATGCTCATCATACACCGTTGAAAAGTACCAGGAGCGTTACATAATCCAAACGGCATACGACGACATGCAAACGTGCCAAATGCAGACAAGTAAAAGTAGTTTTTCTTGATCTTCGAGCTACAAAATTAGGAAATAACACGAATAGCCATCAAGAAAACAAAAGAACTCTTTTCCAGCCTAACCTCTCAAGCATCTCATCAATAAATGGTAAAGGAAAATGATCTTTCATAGTGGCATTATTCAACTTCCTAAAATCTATGCACATTGACCAGTTTGAAGCCTCATGGGAATCAATTCATTCTTCTCATTTTGACTAACGAAACCGAATTTTAGGTACCACATGAACAGATCGACCCACGACTATCGTAAATGGATAAATAATCCTAGATCAAGCAATTTAAGAATTTATTTAAGCACAACTTCTTTCATGGCAAGGTTCAATTTTCTTTGAAGATCTCTAGAAGGTTTACTGTTAGGCTCAAGTAAGATTCTATGCATGCAAGTAGAGGGACTTATACCTTTTATATCGGCTAAAGTCCAACCAATGGTAGTTTTGTGCATCTTCAAAAGTTTAACCAATCTTACCTCTTGCTCTTCACAAAGGTCCTTGCTTATTATGACCGGCAGTGTGTCGTGCTCCCCCAAGAACACATACTTCAAATGCTGAGGTAACACCTTCAACTCCAGCTTGGGTGGTTTCTCAACAGATGGAAAAATCCGTTCTGTACTGGTCGGGATGGGCATCCTGCTCGATAGGCGCCGAATTGGAACTTCTTCCAGAGTACATCAGACTTGATAATCTCTTTAATGACATCATTTTCCTTTGTTTTCCATCTTCTTCACTCAATGCACTAACAAGAACGTGCTCTAGTTCATCATCCCTGAAATTCTCAACAAAGTTATCAACCAAAGGGTCAATAATATCAATCATGAAAACAGATTCAGGATCTTCAACATGCTTCATAGCTTCAAATACATTAAATGTGACTATGTCTCCATCAAATTCGAGGATCAAAAGACCCTTATCTACATCAATTTTTGCTCTACCAGTTTTCATGAATGGTCTTCCTAATAAAATCAAAGATCTCTTTAGAGAAAAAGAATCATCCATGTCAACAACATAAAAATCTGCAGGAAAATACATATCATTTACTTTCACAAGAATATTCTCAACAACACCTTCAGGATATGCATTAGACCTATCTGCTAATTGAATGACAACACCAGTTTGCTTCAAAGGCCCTAAATTTAAGTCCTTATACATAGAGTATGGCATGACATTTATTGATGCGCCTAGATCTAACATGACTTTCTCGATCCTCTGATTGCCAATTATGCATGGAATAGTGAACATACCAGGATCCTTACACTTTTGCGTAGCTTGTCTTTGAATAACAAACAAACACAATCTCACTTACTCTAATTTTGCATCATTCCCAAACTTCATTTTTTAGAGCAAAGCTCCTTCAAGAATTTCATGCACAGGAACTTGTTTAATTGCATCAATCAGAGTAAGTTTATCTCTACCTTCTTAAAAACTTCCAAAATGTCTTTGTCATCGTCCTCTTTCTTGTTTTGTTCCAACCTGGAAGGAAATGGAGGTGTAATCAATGATTGAGAATTTGAAACTTTAGGTTCTCCACTTACCTTTGAGGAGTTGATCTATGTGGAATCTGTAGCTCCTCATGGCCTTGGGTTTTCTCAGCTTCTTCTCGTTTACTTTCTCATCTTTCTTTTTAAGCTCCAATTCAACTAACATCTTTCCACTCCTTAGAATAACAGCAGACACGTTCTCCTTCGATTCAACTCCGATTTCGGATGGAAGTTTCCTTGGTTATTTTGTATCCGATTCATTTGGTGGCCACCGAGTAATTTGTGTGCCCATACTTCCCAACGCGGCTTGCGTCTCTTGTTGGAATGCTTGCTGACTTTGCACCAAGTTCTTGACAATCTCACTACTCTGGGCGAGACTCTTCATCATATCACTCATATTCGGTTTTGCATGGGCGGGATGGGCATACTGACCAGCTTATGCAGGTTTTTGCATATGTTCCGTGCTCTTGCGATTCCATCCGAAGTTTGGGTGGTTTCTCCAGCCTGGATTATATGTGTTGGAGAAAGGATCGTTTCTCCTATACCTTGTGCATTCATATGTTGCTCATCTCTCGATCCCATGCATGCTTGCTCGGTGATTTTCCCGCAAAGTAGGATAAGAATCAGTATAATGAGTATTTTCAAGACAAATCTCACATTTCATCTTCTGAGTTTGAGCTACGGCAAAGCCTCTAACTAAGAAAGTTAGAGCATCAATTTTCTCATTCACTCCTGAGTTTTCTGCCATGTGAACTGGTCTATAACGGTCATCATCCTCATCTTCATATTGTTGTCCATTGGAAACCATGTCAGCAATAAATTGTGTGGCTTCCTCCAATGTTTTGTTTGTTAAACTTCCCCCGCAAGCAACATCAACAATCTTCCGATCAAGAGCAGACATACCACGGTAAAAGTAGTTAGTAAGTAATTGATATTCAGAAAATCCATGATCAAGGCATTTACGACAAAATTGCTGAAACCGCTCTCAATAGTCAGACAAGCTCTCTGTTTTCTTTTGCTTATGCTACTGATAGCCATTCTCAAATTTGCAGCTCTTGATTCAGGGAAGAATTTCCTCAAAAATTGCTCTTCCAAATCATCCCAAGTTCGAATCGAACTAGGAGGAAGATCAAAAAGCCAATCTCGAGCTTTGCCCTGCAATGTGTGTGAAAAAGTTAGTAATTTCAAATTATCTTCAGAAAAACCATTAGGACGTAAAGTCGAGCAAACTAAATCAAACTCAGCAAGGTGCTTGTGTGCACTCTCTCCAGGTAAATCCCCAAACTTAGGTAGCACTTGAATGAAACCAGGTCGTATTTCAGCATTTCCATTGATAGTTGGCAAAACGATGCAAACGGGCGATTGCTCGTATGGCGGCGTAATTCCTTTATCAGTTGAGCTCTTGGCGGATTAGGATTCACAATGCGTCTGTCGTCACCCATTGGAACTTCAACTATATGTTCAACTTTAGAGTCTAATGAATTTGATCTATCACTCTTCTTTAACTCCTTGGTTCTTTTTTTCAATATCCGTGCGGTCTTCTCAATCTCTGGATTAAAAATTAATTCACCTATACGAGAAGAACAAGACATAAACTAAAAGAAAATAACATAAATAAAAATGGCAAACCGAAAATTAGACAGAATCACTGCTTAAACCGATCCCCGGCAACGGCGCCAAAATTTGGTGCGTCGCTTTTCACCAAAAATACTCGACTGACAGACAGTCGGTATGCCCAAACCGCCAAGACAGTAGTAAGCAAAAGAATCGACTGACAACCAGTCGGTATGCCCAAACTGTGCAGACACCAGTAAGCAAAATCGTCTCCCAAGGGACCGACGAGAATTCTCCTATACTTTCGACCTGCAACGTAACCACGAATAAATTGGGATTACTAAAAACTAGGAACAATTAAATAAACAATAAATAGAAAGAGGAATTGAATTATGATTAAAGAGAATAATATTGAGAAAGGTAACAAATGCGTAAAAATATTCCGGCAACCAATTAATTCCACCCTAGCTTGATATTTTGATCATTGATGCAAAGATAACTTTAACTCATGCAAATAAACCAGTTATGACCTCCGAAGACTCTTCTGAGGAGATGTTATCTCTCCTTAGCTTCTCGATAATTAGGAAGATGCTTCACTAACTATTTCTCTAATCGACTGACAACCGTGAGAGACGCTCTATAGATTTAATGAATCGACAGCATTAAGAACTAGAGAGACCCGATTCAAAACCGATAAACTCTGACACAGGATTACCGAATTAAGATTGTTATTCCTCGACACGAAGGTCGATTTACCACTAATCAAACCTAAACCACAATTACGTATGGCCGATTTAATTGGCTATTAATTAATTCCAACTCACTAATATTCTCGACTACCTAGCGGATTGAAACAATTAAATCACAGGGAAAATAGAGAACGACAAATACTTGCATACGAATTAAAAGATAAATTACAAATTAGATCTAATATAGGAATCATGCTAGGGCTTCCTTAATCGTTGCAAGAATAAAAGAGATTAGCTAGAACTCATAATATAATAAAAGCAAAAGATAAATAAAAGAAGAGAGGAAAACAAAAGCTACTGCCCGATTAATGAAAAGGAAAGAGAAAAAGGTTGAAGCCTCAAATCTCCATTCACGTCAAAAAATGGCTTCTGTCTTCAAATTGGGAGGCGTAGGAAGTCTAATGTTGGGAGGCGTGAAAAATTGTGTTCCTAAACAACTAAAACAAATAAATATAATAACTAACCTAAACACAAATGGGCCGAGAGATATATGGCCAAAACTAAAACCCAACTAAAAATGCTTACTAAAAATCCTTCCAAAATCTTGCTTTTTCTTCTAAAATAATATCAACACCTACAAAATCCACAAAATATGCAATTAGCTTCATAAAATATGATTAAGTAGATATTAAGCATTTAAACTCATCCATAATATACTTATAAAATACGCCTAATCAGAGTGTGTGAGTGAGGACAAAGCACACTGAAAAGACTCGTGTTGATGCGTAGGGTCGGTCGTTAATCCGGCGAATCGTTACTGACAGCAAACTCGCGTGCACGGCACGGACCGGATTCGTCAAACCGGATTCGGACCGGAAAATTGGATTAATTTGGAAAAATCGGGTCACGCCGCGGTTGGCCCAAAATGGCTGGACCGCGCCTGGCATGATCGCCTACGTCGTGCCGCCTCGCGTGCTTCGCTGGCTGCCTCACGGTCGCGAAGACGACCGTGACCCGCCGAGCTTCACAGTCGTGGCCATGTTCTGGCGCAAGGCGCAAGGCCGCCGCCCGCTGGTTGGCTCGTTGTTGCGCTCGGGTCGCGAGGGTGCTCACGAGGGGCGCCGAGGATCTCGCGCGACAAACACGCGCCCGTCGCCCGCAGCCGGGATCTCGCGCCGACGATCGCACACCCTCGCGGACGCGAAGGCACCGCGAACCACGGCGAGCATCGTCGGCCGCACGATCAGCGCCAAGCGGTGCCGAGGCATCCACGTGCGAAGCGCGCGCCTAGTACCCCGGCAGCCAAGCCGTGCCACCCGCATCGCCCTACGACCTACCGAGAAATGTGCACATGGCCGAGGGGCGTGCTGCGAGCACCGAGCACGCCACGCGTGCCATCGCCCGCACGCCCTCGTGCCGTGCATCCGATTTCTTCGGCGTACTCCCGTCGTTTCGTTCTTCGTGCTTTCGTCTTCGTTCTTCTTTTATAGATAAGATTTACAGGAAAAATAAATCTAATCTAACCACGGATTTTCTCGTGGTGAAAAACAAAATCCGACAAAAAAAAAAACGAGCCACGATGAACGACAAATCCAACAATTAATTAATTGCGCACGTAATAATCAAGCGTGAATTAATCCAACGAGCCAAGATATCAACGGCTCGATACCAATTGTAGGAAAAACTGATTTTAACCCTCTCCCGAGGATCTATCTTGGATGTTTAATTCACCATACATTGATTATATTCCTAGCATGCACCTATATAATTAATTGCAACACGTAGGGGTTTTCTCGTGTTTACCTTTGAATCTGTCGGGGATGAGCGGATCGAGACTCGTGCTTTGATCTTACGGATCGTATCCCATCGCCCAAACTCCAATATCGAGTGAGGATAAGCTATGGAGAATGCTACAGAAAATCACCCTAATCTCTCAAATATTTTCGAAAATTATCTCCTAAGAGCTATAGGAATTCTCGAAAATTGTGTGACGTGTAATTGAGGACTAACTTTGATCTTATCTCTTACCTTATATTTATAATGCATTACCATAATCCCATAAGGAAAGGATCCATGCATATCCCATAAATATAATAATATCATTATAGGATAAAGAGAATAAAATCATTATCCTTAGAGAGGTAGTAGGGGGCGCCGATTTTTTCAGTAGCTACGGGCCTGGATGGGCCGACCGAGGATCAAATGCAAGGAATAAAGATGGGCCTCAAATAAATTAATTATCTTATGTTCAGCCCGAACATAAATTAATTTATAAACATTAATTCATGCCACTAGAGAATAAATCTTGACTTACCGCTTTATTACCGAAGTTGAGTCGGGCTTGCACTTAGACATTCTGAATCCCGTATTTAAGATATCGACGTCCATTAATTATTTAGAGCATTACATTTGCTTAAAATAATTAATATCTTTAATTCTTAAGTAGTACCACTCAACCTTATTATTGTACTTGAGCTAACTCAACCTACATGGTTTAGTACAATAAACCTTTGAGCTCCTTAAGGGACGATCATCATCCTAAGCGGATACGGTGACTCGTCTGTATAACTAGCATGACATACAAGCACCGCCACCACCCAAGATGCGGAGAATATTGGGTTAGAACATATAACCATCGCCCATAACAAGTCAAAGTGATGGTCAAGAACTCATACTCACCTAATACCTTATCGAGGTTTAGATCATCGTAAGTCACCGAGATCTGGGTTCTTCACGATCGCCGATAGAAGAACTCATCTCACCGTGATCCATCAATACGTCCGGAGGCGTACGAGCATAAACAAGCAACCAAGTCAAGTCACTTATTATCTATACAGAGCCTATACCGACAACTCATCCTCAAGTTGTCTCGGTAGTGATTCTTTTATATCTCATTAAGCTTGACCAATCATACGGACTTACGTGATCTTCTACACCTGTATGATCTAACTTATTTATGAGATAAGGGGACACGATATATGCAATCAAGTAATCAATTGGATAGGAGATTGTAATAGTGGTAACAGGAAACATTGTATACAAGCTCAACCAAAAGCGCTTTCAAGATACAAATCCAACAATTTGTAGTTATCGATTATCAAAATTTCCTTCTGAACCCAAGTCACGGCCTAATTACCTGATTAAGTAGTTGGGCTGTGACAAGCCAAGATAGCTACCTTCAAGCAGATGGCTGGAGAACCTCTTCATGAGGCATGGGATCGTTTCAAGTCGCTACAGCAGCAATGCCCGCATCACCATTACCCAGCTGAGCTCCTCAATCAGTTTTTCTATGATGGATTGATAATGGACTTCCAATATATGATAAATAATTCGCGTGGAGGAGGTGCATGAACGAAAATAAAACTGAAGAATGAATAATTGGAACTCGGGTTTCAGCGTTTTAAAACATATATATAGCGCCCAAAAATTCCCGCGCAGAGCCGGACGCGAACCCAGCGCCGAACGTACACATTCCAAAAATAAGGCAAAACGTGGCTCGCCCAGCGTCGGACTTGTCAGCTCTCGGAACGGGGAGCCAGTGCCGGACGCGTGGACTCTCTGGACGATCTTCAAATCTTGAGCGGTGGCACGGACACGATCGGCGCGGGCGTGAGAAGTCTCTGGACAATTTCACGTATGGAGCCAGCGTCTGACGCGAGCCAGTGCCGGACGCACGAGCTCTCGAGACAAATCCAACTTTGGGCGCCCAACGTCGGACGCACTCAAAGGATCACGGGCACCCAAAGCTGGATCCGTCCCGAGAGCTCGTGCGTCCGGCAATGGCTTACATTCGGTGATACGTAAGATTCGAAGATCGTCCAGAGAGTCCACGCGTCCGACGCTAGCTCCCCGTTCCGAGAGCTAACGAGTCCGGCGCTCGGCGAGACGCGTTTTGCCTGTTTTTGGAGCACACGCGTCCGGCGCTAGGTTCGCGTTTGGCGCCGTGCGTGAATTTTCAGGCGCTATATATATGTTTTAAAATGTTGAAACCCGAGTTCCAATTATTCATTCTTCAGTTTTATTTTCGTTTGTGCGCCTCCTCCGCGCGAATTATTTCTTCCAATTTCTTTCTAAGTATTTCCTTTGCTATATTGTGATTCAAGAACATTGATTAAAGAGATTCATTAACGACTATCATGATTGTAAGGATTATTATTCTCTTTTTCCGTTGGATTATAGAATTAACGATTTTTATCGATTTCAATTGTTTGATCCGTGAGATGAGCATGAACTAATATTCTTCTAGGGTTGGGTGATTCAAATTGATTGATTGATTATTTGTTGTGATTGAGTATACCAATTGAATTATAGGGTTTACTGTTAAGTGAATGATCACCATTTAATTGTTTATGTTTTGTGTATTATCGAGAGATATTGCATCCATAGGAATCAATTGGGTTAGAGGTTATCAGAAACAAGTACTCTAATGATTTATGTATTTGTGTGAAAGTGTTGGCTCGTCTGGATCTCTATGTTGTGCTATGTGTTACCGTAACGCACACAAGCACAAGACTAAAATATGCAGCAGAAATAAAATGGAAGACACAATGTAATTTTTCTACAGGTTCTTAAATCAACCTATAGATGCCTTATGGCAAAAAATACTATATGAGATTATTCTACAAAAACACAATATCACCTTGACAAGACCAAGATGATAATAAAAGAAACTCTCACACTAAAAACTATCTCTCACAGCGCTCAAGAACAGACTTAAGAATTGTACGAAAATAGCAAGTGTTACAAACAATGTTATAGCAACACATAAACTAACACTCGCTTACAGATAGCTATTTCTCCACACCTTTTTGTGTCAGCCATTTAAATATTTATAGCTCTAGCATTTCTTGATCTCCAAGCTCATCTAGGACGTGGCCCATGACTTGGAGTGGGCTCCATCATTCACGTGGACGTGGTAAAATGTAGTTCCTTGAAAATAGGAACTAACCCAACTGCTGCAACAACATCATCTTCAGCAGCTATTTTCACTCTTTCTTGTTCAGCTTCTCTTCAACTATTTCCACAAATTTAGGAGCTTCACTTCAACCTTTATTTCCACGTCTTTAACCCAAATAATATAGAAGTTTGCATACTCAATTATAACCTACACAAAACCGTGATGAAAGATCAAAATAAATATAGAAAAAATAGAGAAAGAAAATAGAGTTAAAAAGTAACTCTAACAAACTCCTCATTTTTGTCTTTCTTCACAAAACAACGAAACACTTGAACTTCAAACACTCCCCCTGAATATCAACACTCCCCCTTAGTTTATACCTGCAATCGAAACAGCAATACCAACAAGGCAGAACAGATATTTCCAAATATGTGACCAGAACACATTCAATAGCATATCAGAAAACATACCAAGACAAAAGTCATTTAGACATTGCATATCAAAGTGTTCAAACATAACCAGCCATGAAGGAATTGTAAAAAACGAGTTGTCCAGCAGAAACTAAAAAGAAGAGATAGCAAAATAAAAATTGTTCAGACGACGCAAACAACGACCATAGATCATGTGCTTGTTGTAGCAGGTGTTTCAATATCAGCTGCTTCAGCATCTTCCTCCGCATCCTCTGCATTTACTCCCCCTTTTTTGGAAGAAAGTAGGGCTGTGAGTTCACCCTTGATCCAGCCAAGATTTTGCAGGATTTCGAAATGAAACTTCCAGGATGCACGCTCCAATTCTTCAACCCGATGAACTAGTGACTGCAACACTTTTGAAGTCACTGTTGTCACAGAGTTGGCTTATCATCATCAGCAGCAGGGGTGTGGATCAACCCACAGAAGGTCATTAACCTTCTTCCCACTGAAAAGTTGAGTGCTGATGGTGTAGGTGGGAATCTTCTCGAGCTGTGAGGGTTGAACGAGCTCTTTGAGACCTTGACTCTTCAACAACCTGTAAATAAGAGACGGAAAAGGTAGTGAAGCAAGCTGCGATGTTCCAGTAATCGCAGCTATTTGGTCAAAAATAATACGGCCAAGGTTGAGAGGTGTGTTTCTTCCGATGTAAAAAGAAGGGCGCCATGTTGTTGAGTGACGATTGTTGTATTCGAAGTCACAATCCAGTTGCTTGCCATGATTTTATGTAGGACTGAATACATGTACGTCAAACATGATGCCTTCATTGGTCGGCGCCATTTCTTTTCTTTTCCACCTGTTATGACCACTGCTACCTCATCAAAATCTTTCACTTCCTTATCAACTATATCCTCTCGTTCAAACAAATTATTTATCAAAAAAGGATTTATGATAAATACCCTACCCTTGTAGTACACATTTCCATACTTATTCGAGAGAGAATCACCAAACGATGGGCACAAGTTTGTATATACCATCTGAACTATTCGCTTGACATATGGCTCAACATCAGTAACTGAGGTAAGTAAATTCCTGGAGATTAGAAAATTTGCTAGGTTATATTCCGATAGTGATGTTACCTCAATCCTTCTTTCACTGTAACAAGCTTGTTCCTTAAAGTGATCTCAATTCTCTGCACATGTGGTTGTGTAGAAGTGTTTGGAGAATGCTTTCTTGGCCTCAATTTCAGAGTCTTCAAAGATAGACTCTTCCTCCGATTCTTTCTCTTCTCCTTCCTTACTTGCGTCTCCAGCTGCTTCTGCATCTGCCTCCGGATCTGAGGCCTCAACAGCTTCCTCAGCAGCCTCGGTTCCTCAACTTCCTCAGTTTCCTCAGCCACTTTCTTCTTGCCTTCTCTGACTTTTTCTCGTTTTAATTGACGAAGCACCTCTTGTATAAGAGCATCATCCTCTGGATCGGAAGGGTGGGGAATTGAGGCAGTCTCCTCTGTATTTCCTTCCCCTCAACAACTGCATTTTCATCTTTTTTCGGTGATTTTGATCCATCTCTCGAAATTCAAGTTCCACCACTGGCCTTTTCGACTTCTTTCTTCCTTTCTTTTCCGGTGGTGGAACATCTTCGTCAACAAGATTTATTTGGACTGGGGGTTTTGGTCCTGATTTTCTTGGTTGCCTTGGAATTCTGTCCGATCTACGTGTGGGTCTCTTCTTCCCCTTTGATGAGTCTTCCTCATTTCGGCTTTTTTCAGTTTCATTTCTGATTTCTCTGGGATTAGCATAGAGATCGGTTCTGGGCATAGAATTTCATGATCAAGTTCGAGATTAAGGTTTTCTTCGATTACTATTGCGGCGACATCGAGATCAGCAACGGAGGCAGCTGGAACAGGAGTTTTGGTAGACGTTGTGGTGACATTCGGTGTAGCATTAGTGGTAGCGGGGTAGGGAGCTGCTTGCTGATGGCGTTTGGAGCGATACACGGAACAAGAGCTTCTAAATTTCGGCTCCGATGAAGGTGATGCTTCAATGGCTGATGAAATTGCTGCTTGTATCCTTGCCCAATCCTCTGGATTTGCAAGGATCTGTCGGAGTTGCTCAACAGAAAAAGATGGGAGTGAAGACATTGTGAAATTTTTGAGATGAAAAACCCTAAGCTAGGCGCGAGAGAGAGAGATCGACAAACAAACAAGAGGGGTGAGGATAAAGTAATAAACAAATGCAATATATATATATATATATATATATATAAAAGCACATATCTATCCAACACACCTCAAACACTTTTATAAAAACAGTTTTTTAAAAATTTTACGAAAAATCTGGTAGATCTAGAGAAAAATATGGATATATGTGAATTCCAACAGATCAAAGAGCTGATATTGATTAAAGAGGGGGAAAAAATCCCTAAAAAATAGGGGTAAACAAACTGATTTCCGAAATTTTCTGAACAACCTATTGTTGACCAACATGTTACCGTAACATCTTCAAACACATTGACTCAGCTTATCATCAAAACATGCAATAGGTACATAACCACGTAAAATTTGATTTCCTTTATGACGTAGAGTGCATCGTCGCAGCGAACGCCGTGCCCTTAGTCTAGATTTTTGAAAGCAATCATGGTTTTACCATTTTATAAGTTAGCATCGTCGTAGCGAACGCCGTGCCCTCCAAACTACTTTGGTGTTGCTGTACCTTTATAATTATACATACAATGCTGAGTCTGTGCTGAAGAACATGTCATGGAAATAGTTAGTACAACATTAGGTAAAATACAGTTACATCATTTTAGAATAAAACATGAGAAACATGATGTAACAAACACGCCTTATTTTTACTCATGAAGGCAGAGGCTAAGAGACCTCCTTAAACACGTGAATCTCTCGAAATCTAAAGGTTTTGTGAAAATATCAGCAATTTGACTATCGGTTTTCACGTAATCCATTTTAATCACCTCTAGTTCTACCAAATCTCTAATAAAATGATGTCTTATATCAATATGTTTGGTTCGAGAGTGTTGGACAGGATTTTTTGAGATATTTATTGCACTTATGTTATCACAATATATAGTTAAATCACTACCCTCCATTCCATAATCATACAACATTTTTTTAAGCCATAAGAGTTGTGTGCAACAAACACCAGCCGCCACATATTGATTCGTAGTTGAAAGAGACACACAATTTTGCTTACGATTATGCCATGAAATGAGGTTATTTTCAAGATAAAACACCCTCCGCTTGTGCTTTTCCTATCATCAACATCTCGGCCCAATCCGAATCACTATACCCAACTAAACTAGTGTTCGTATCTTTAGAAAAGAAAATATCAAGTTCGGATGTGCCAGCAACATACCTGATAACACGCTTAACTGCCTTGAGATGAGACATTTTTGGCTTAGCTTGATACCTATCACATACACAAACACCGAACATGAGGTGCAGTGGGTGTGTCACAAGAATCTGATGAGCTTCCTATCATTGATCCGTAGAGTGTTGGGTCAACATCCTATCCAAGATCATCTTTTGTTAGCTTATCCGGGAGCCCGTTGGTGTCCTCATGTGTTTCGCTCCTTCTAGTTGAAATCTTTTCACCATGTCCTTTGCATACTTGCTTTGGGATATGAAAATACCTTCTCTTCCTTGCTTGACTTGAAGACCTAAGAAATAGGTCAACTCTCTCACAATGCTCATTTCGAACTTTGTCAACATAGCACCTGCAAAATCATCAAGCATCTTTTGTGTAATAACCCGAAAAATTTAAAACTTTTATTAGTGATGCTTAGACCAATTATTTGTGGTGCTTAGGCCTTAATTATGTTTAAGGTAACCAATTAAATGAATTAGAATTGATTCGGATATCGAAAATTAGAGAAATCAAAAACTAGTGACTAGTCCTACCGGATTAGGGTTTTCTGCATAGCTTGAACATAGAATGAAAGATTGAGAATGAATATTAACAAAAGGATTTCGTTTCTAGAATCCTCTCACGAAAACATGTGAGAAGCTAAAGAATGAGAATTTCGGGCATACTTGCCCAGTCAGTCTTAAAAGCACAATTCACGAGCCGGAATAATTTTCAGTCCATGCTAATCATGATAATTTGTGATAACAATCAAAATCATGAAGGAACATAGTATTATGAATTTAGAATTTATAAGAATCAATTTCTGAAAGAAATTCCTGAAGAACTTAACCGAACGCTGGGAAAAATATATCGAAAAAACCCTAAATTGATCCGAACGACCCGAAACTCGAACCAACGGTCTAAATCAATAAAATATGATTTAAAATACTCAAAATAAATTATGAAAGCTCAAGAATTCAATAGAATTTCGAATTTGCATAATTTAATCGCCGAATCTTTGTTTTCGCGATAACTCGGAATTGACTTATCGGACGTCGTCCGAACTTCATGAAATTATTATAAACACTGAAATAAGTCATTTAAAGGCTATTTAATAAAATAAAACCTTAATTTTCCGAGAAAGCAATCGAAAGCGCGTTAAAACTTAAAGAGTTGGTATTAACATGCCAAAACGGGTAATTTGACCAATGCTTCTCCCGACTACCACCAAGACCATCCCAAATGGGTAATGAAAGCCCTTTAGGCTGCCAATACAGTGAGCAACTCGTCCATTACAGCCTCTCACTTTCGGAACACATTTTCTCTCTCTTTTTCAACATTCTCTCTTTGTTCTTCACATTTTTGAGTCTTTAATCCTCCATTTCAAACCTTTCCAACCCTCAATAATTATTCTAAGATCATACAAAGGTAGTACTCATCATTCTCTCTATTTTTAATGGAGTAGATTTTTTTTTAGATTTTTCTTGAATTATTTCATGAAAACCCCTAGTTTTGCTCCTTATTTTTTTCGTGACTTTTGAGCCACAAAATGCTCTAAAGAAGTGAATAAAAATGCTTAGAATGATGTTCTAAGGCTTTAGTTAAAATTTTAGAATTTTTGGAGCATGTTTGATATTTTTCGATTTATGCTTTATTTCTTTTTATATGTGATAAAGCATGCTTTTGTGAATATTATTTGATATTGTTGTTTGTTGATGTATTAGGAGCATGTAGAATAAATATGGAAATTTTTCAAAATATTTTTGGAATTTTCTTGTATTTGTATTTTATTTGTTGGAAAATAGTTGAGTTATAGTGTTTAAAATATGATGTGAACATCATATATTAATCTTGAAATTTTTGAAACACTACTCCTATTTTTCAAAAATTGGTAGAATATATTTAAGTATTTTTAAGCCATTGTTTGATTTTATTTGTTGAGAAATACTTGAGATATAGTGTTTAATATATGATATGAACATCATATATTAATCTTAAAATTTTTGAGACACTACTCCTATTTTCCTTTTGAATACCGAAAACTATATGTATATATCTAAGGATTTATTTGATTTCATTTGTTGAAAATGATAGGATATGTTATGTGTAGAAATAATATGAACCTAATATGCATTGTTGGGAATTATTGATCACATATGTAAAATATGTGTGAGGACAAAAAAAATTCCAAGTATTTGGTTCATATTATAAATATTAATTGATGTTTAATGTTAATATTACATGTTATTGTATAATATAAACATGTTGTGAAGGAATGAAATTTATTGAGTATGTATATATATATGTGATTACCGAAAATATGTAAGGGGAAAAAGCATGGGTTTAAATTTTAATGCATGATACGAAATGATATTTCATGTTTAGTATATGGTATAAGCATGATATAATTTTGTGGAATTTATTGAACACCAAAGGTCATTAAATGGTGATTGCCGAAAACTATATGTTTTAACCTATGATTTGAAATTTTATATGATGATATTGAGTTGGTAATTAAACTCTATAGTATGATAGGAGTATAACATGATTTTATTGGAATTTATTGGATACATATGCTAATTGTTGCTAATTATCGAAAACGTAACAAAATGGCTAAGTATGGGTTTACTTTAATGTTAAATAATGCTATGATTGTGAAATTATAAGCTTAGAATAAATGGTTGTGATTATGGTGAATGAATGGAACATTTATGCACACATACACAATGATTGTATATTATGTTAGAAATTAGGGTTTTCTAATGCTTTAGTATAGTTTATGTTGTGTATGGTATTGTTGGGTGTTGAATGTTTATGTTTATGTTGTATCGACAAACCAAAACCCCAAACATAAACAACATAATACTATATGTACGAGAATCCAAAAGAAATCGACTAACTTTGATAACTTAAGAATGAATCAACGAGAATCGAAGATAGACATAAATTAGGGTTTGCAACTATTAAAATTATACTCAAACATGAGTTCCTAAGTTGGAAAAACCAAAAGCCGAGCTACAACGTTAATACTCAATAACGACAACCCAATACGATATTAGATTGAGCGTTAAAACAACTCGATAACGAATAACGATTATATGACTTATATAATCTCCGATGAGTTAAGAGAAACAAACAATGTCGTAATGTGTAAGTAAAGATTAGAACATAAGATGTCGATCCTTATGTCCCAAAAGTCGAGTTAATATTCCCAAAGCACTTCGTTTATTCTTAAGTACTTAATTACATGATAGCATGTGTTCACTTGAATCATAAGTCAATACTCCTATTTTATTTGTCGTGCTAATACGACAAGTCGTCAAGCATAACCAACTAGGACGTAACTATAATTGTTAAGTCTAGTTAGTGTCTTGAGAATATCCTAATATACCAATCACAATTTGATTACCGACAATCTATAACGTATTAACGTTTAGAATAAAACTAAGGTTAAGAGTCGAGGATAGACTCGGATTATGTGATTCATAATTGAAGTTCACCTATGAACGATGAAGTAATATAGTTTGGGAATTGGGAATGCAAGATAATAGAAATTATTTTAAAACAATCACATGAAATCATAAAGAAACCCTAATTGGGAACTTTAAGTCGTAATCTATAAACGACCTTCGATCGATAGAAAGAATCTAAGAAAGGTTATTTTCTTATGAAGGGTTTGATCGTACGTAGTCGGCGAGGTAGAACAACCACACCCTGCTCACTTAGACTTACTAGCTTTGGATTAGCAGGTGGGCGCTCTTGAAACAAAAATGTTATGCATAACTCAAAGCATGATTTACAAAGCTTTATGAAGTATCATCACATGAAATGTTATTGACTGCCAAATATTTATGTTTTGTTGTTATCCTATATGAGATTGGTATATCCGATGTGGTATGTGAATGTGTTGGTCCACCAACGTAAAAAAAGGGTAACGATCGGATCCGACTTAGTTAAGGACTAACTCGGATTGTGTACACGTATGACTGTGTGTTACCGGTCACGACGACTATGTGTAGGTGGCCACCTCTATAGTGCGCGAATGAATGAATGAATGAATGATCAGATATGGAAACAACGTGAATGAAATAGTCGAACGACGCTTTTAAGAAATGATAAAATGTTTGATAGGCATGAGTCTTTCAACTAAAATCCTCATGTGCTATTGTGGGCAGTTCAATAACTTTTGATAAAGAAAATGTTTTCGGCAATGAGTCCACTAAGTACTTTTGTACTTAGCCCTGCATCTCGTTTTATATGTGTAGGTTGAGCAAAGATCGATGATGGGTGCGAGGTGGTGCAGAGTAGCAGTTGTTTTGTTGCTTAATTAGAAGGGATTTCTAGAACCTTGGGCATGCATCGTCATATGCATGTCCACACGTTTATTGCTGCCTAACTCTGATATTATTTTGATGTCTTGATTATAACTGTTTTCATACCGTATTGAACTTGAGGTCGTACCTCGTTCCTTGAATTGTGCCCTGATTGGGTTATATTTGAACCTTGAACCTTTTGACGAGTCATTCTGTGACTTGAGTTGGTATTGAATAGCTTATCCCTTTTTAGTCTATGCTTATTGAGTAGTTAAATGGTTAATTGTATTGATTAGCTATGTTTATATCCGTTGTTTTATCATACCGGTGACGATCCATATGATCCGTACTTCCTTAGGAAGTCGGTCGTCTAAAGTGGTATCGAGCTCTTTTAGCTCTCGAACCCTAGAAACCCTTTCCTCGAATCCTAAGTTGAAAGTCAGTCTAGAAATTGTTTGTGTTTGATACATCTTTGCCGCACTCCATCGTCGTCCCGCTCAACGAGGTAGAAGGTAACTATCTCAACTAAAAGTTTTTTTGAAATGATGGAAGTATATGAAATATGAATTGGAATTTCAATATTGCCTTGTTGGAAAGTTGAAAAATATTTTGGAAAGTGGAAATTTTTGAAATTGAAAAGTTGTTTCAATTGATTGGTTATTAGTTTGAAAGAAAGTTACAAGGTTTATGAGCTTGGTAAATAAGTAAATGAGAATACTTGATCATCGCACAATGTATCGCGATCTGTGTTTACTTTTGTATGCGAAGCATGATAGAAGCACGATGTAAATGAGTATGTTTCCCCATGAGAACATAGACTCTTAAGACGCATGATCCCTTTTGCACCGAACTTAGTATGAGAACATAAGCATCCTCAATTGAACGAAATACTAAGAAGAAACGAGAACATAGAAATCTTAGGAATCACAATCCGAACGGATTCGATGATGAGAACGCGACGAGTCTACGATTATGAAGTGATTGCTTAACTTGAAGTTCGCACTGTTATGGGTCCCAACCTCTCTACGTGAAGGAATTTCGAACACCGCGCGTGTTGCCTCTATCGTGGCATAATTGAAAAGAATAAAAGTATAACGTTATGAAGGTATAAAAAGAAATGATGAATCGTAAGTGCATAATGAGAACGGATATGATGTGATACTATAACATGAGTAGAAGTAAGGAATCCAAGACCCGATAAGATGGGGTGATCACTTAGCCTTTACCGAATGCTAGGCATCGAACGTTTGTTACGTCTAAGGAACCATCGATCTCTTCCCAAAGACCAAACCATGAAAGTAGTTTCATAAGAACTTAGGAATATAAGATGGTTCGGACGGTTTTTATGACTAGGCTCCCTTTATCTTCTAGAGTCACACCCGAGGAGGTGGTACGCTCCTACCGTTCTAACCAGATGTACCGAGTAAAAGACATCGGCGAGTTACTTGCTCATTTTGTACGTCATTGGACTACTGCACATGCCCGTGGTACGTCACATTTTGACGGTGTGCTTCGACTGATCGCAAGACTCCCATCCGACTGGTAGGGATATGCCCGTGAGATATCGGCAGATTACATCTATCATCGCCGAGAGAGCTTCGATCTTGAGACCGACTTGCCCCGTTTTTTCAGTCCCCTTAGCTACATATTTATGATATACGGAGCTACACCGTGGACCATATCTCCCCGAGCGGGTGTACACCTAGCGTGATGAGATTCCCGAGTGGCTTCACCCGGAGGTGTCTCGTTTGGCATCGATGGAATCGAATTCTTGCACTGGTATGGCAAGAACATGTTCGAGGTGGACCTTCCCATCCCGATAGTTCACCTTCGGTCCTACCACCAATAGGATTCGAGCCCGTCATTGCCGCCTGGACCATCGCCGCAAATCATTCCATGCCAACTTCCATCTCTACCTCGCGTTTTCCCGGTTCAGCCGCCGCCCCCCACACGGACCCCTATGCCACGATAATGTAGAGATTGACGATTCATGTGGCCCTAGCGCATGCGCCATGAGAGAAACATGTGCCTGTCTTCTCGCTTCTCCGTTTCAACCCCCGCCTATGAGGAGATCATGTTTGAGATCCATGAGACCTAGATGGGAAGAAGCTAGTGTCATTAGAATCCGAGACCGTGACTCTCACACTCGTCTGAGAGGTTGAGGAGGAGGATCCGAAGAAAATTCGGAGGAGGATCACGAGGAGGACACTCAGCGACGATGATATGGAGGAAGTTGATAGTACCCGTACTTCGAGCTCGAATCCAACACACTGAGCCCTATTTTACACTCCGGGCGATTATGGATCTAGTTCTTAGGACTAGATAGTGTTTTGTCTATATACTTTTGTATATGTTTCGATGCGTGCGGAAACGATAGGTCGTCCCGATATGAACCCTTATTTTGATGACCACGGTAGCGTTTAGATTTTTATGCGCAGTGACTAGGTACTTGAGTGATGCTGATATTAATTTTCGGAGTATCATACTCCGTACCTGGCCTTTTGTGGATCGTAAAAGTGATGATGAAAGTCCTCGTATAGACATTTGATTTGATATGATGATAGCTCCCCGAGAGCTTTGGTTTTTGAGGTTGCGATATATGGTGTTCGATGACGTGCTAGATGTATGTTTATGATTATATATACATACCGTGCTAAGATATCTATGATCTGACGGATGGTATTAGAAGATATCGATTGCGTATATTATGAAAGATAGAATGCCACCGAGAAGAAGAAGCGTGAGGTAACACCGAAGAGATGACACCCTCCACCACCACACCGGCAAGGCGGATTGAGGAACTATTCCTCGAGCGAGAACCCGTCCACTTTCAGCGGGGCCCTGGAATCCCGTGGATCTTGAACTTTGGATTCGCTACCGAGCGAATCTTTAACGTCCTTCGCTGCACCTCTCAAGAACGCTTGTCATGCGTTGCTTTCGGATGTTGGGGCCGCCGACTTACGGTGGGAGGCGAGAGGAAGACTCTATCGAGGAGGAGCTGGAAAATTTCTCACAGGATAAATTTAAGGAGGATGTGTACGAGAAGTACATTCCCAAGAGTCTGGGAAGAGGAAGGAGCATGAGTTTTACAACCCACGCGAGGAAAGACCACGGTCACAGATTATGATCGTGCGTTCGCGAAATGTCACGGTATCGCCTCGGTTGGTCGATACCGACGAGAAGAGGGCCGAGAAGTTTGGGCGGGACTCGCAATGAAATCGGTGTCGCTTAGCTGGTCACGAAATCGACTTCCGTGAGGCCCTCGATCGGGCATTGGACATCGAGGTGCTATGCACGAGGGCAGGATTGTCATTGGCACCCCGAATCACCAAGGAGATCGTGGAGAGAAAGTGGGAAGGACCCCACCAAAGTCGAGATCAAACCTTTGTCCGGGCCAGCGGAGGCCATGGCGAGGAACAACGTGCCATCAGGCACGGGCAAGAAATGGGCGCCCATGGTACCCCGCTGGCGGAGAAACCAGAATTTATGAGGCTCCGTATGCCCCGGTGCCATAGGAGTCCTGAGGGGCATGCGCGTTTACAAATGACGGATGCTTGAGTGTGGCGGAAGGGCCACTACTCGTAGCCCGCCTACAGGATCGCCGAGGGAAATGGTCGCCCTAATGTGCCCAACCAAGTCCGGCCGATCCGGGCTATCAAGCTCAACCATTCCAACCAATAGCCCCGATTCATTACTTCCAGCTAATCTAACGATTATCAACCACGGACGGCGACAACAACAATAATGGCGGTCGCAGAAGAATACCGACAGCCCCAACAACAACAAACAACAAAAACCGTAGCAACAATAACAACACCACCAGAATAAAGAACCACCACATAAGCCGGGGCCTACGCCTCGACAAAGAAAGAGAATCGCGAGAACCGCCGAGGAACCAAGGAAACTTGGCGGTATGGGAACACTCATCCAATAGCCCGTTATCCTCTTGTTTGATACTTAGCCTCGCGTTCTTTTATTCTTTGAAGCATGCGTAGAGAACTTAGGATTAGATCCTTAACGCGTTGAACAAATTATGAGAATTTATTCTCCAGTAAAAGGCATAAGAACGATAACCCATATATGCTCGAACCTAGAACTTTGACTAGGCTCACTTAAGGTCATGACAGATAACCTTCACGTCGTACCTATGCGGATGTGGACATAATCCTAGGAATGGATTGGTTAACCGAACATAATGCGACCTTCCTATGTAATGAAAGGAAAATTTATTTCAAACATCCCGGAGAGAAACCTACGGACTTTCATGTGATCAGCATGGGGAGGAGAGTCCCAATCATATCCGCGCTACAAGCAAGGACGTTGCTGAACAAGACAGAGAACCACGCCTACCTCGGCTATCTCCAAGAGGAAGAGCAGAATGAGAGAAGGATAGAAGATGTCCCGATCATGAAGGAGTATCCCGACGTATTTCCAGACGAACTACAGGGATTACCGCCAAACCGACAGATTGAGTTCACGATCGACCTCGAACCAGGTTCTGCCCCTGTGTCGAAAGCTCCATACCGAATGGCATTAAAGGAACTTGAGGAATTGAAAATCCGGTGCAAGAACTCTTGGAGTTAGGTTTTATTAGACCGAGTGTGTCTCCATGGGGAGCACTGTCCTTTCGTAAAGAAGAAGGATGACACTTTGAGAATGTGCATAGACTATCGAGAGTTCAACAAGATAACTCTTAAGAATAAGTATCATTTGCCCGAATTGACGATCGATTGATCAACTTAAGGGGCGGAGTCTTTTCAAAGATAGATCTAAAGTGATACCACCAACTAAGAATTAGACGGAGGATGTACCTAAAGCGGCTTTCCGTACAAAGTGCGGTCATTTCGAGTCGTCGTTATGCCCTTTGGACTTACAAATACCCAGCGGTATTTATGAATATCATGAATAGGGTATTTCACCCATACTTAGACAAATTTGTCTTAGTATTCATAGATGATATCTAATGTACTCCAAGAATAACCAAGAACACAAAGAGCACTTGAGAACTGTGCTGCAAACATTGAGGCAAGAGCAACTCTTTGCCAAGTTTAGCAAGTGCGAAATCTGGTTAGGCAAAGTGACATTCTTAGGTCACATCGTGTCCACCGAGGGAATCAAAGTAGACCCCTTGAAGATCGACACAGTTCATGAATGAGAGTCGCCGAAGAACCCAAATGAAATTCGGAGTTTCTTAGGACTTGCCGGCTACTATCGAAGATTTATCGAAGGATTCTCAACGATAGCCCGACCCATGACCCAACTGTTGAGAAGGGGATCAAGTACACATGTACCGCCGAGTGTGAGGCTAGTTTCCAAAGGCGAAGGAGTTCTTGACGACAGACTGTACTAGCAGTACTCGAGGCAGATAAAGAATACACAATCTACATGGATACTTCAAAGAATGGACTAGGATGTGTACTGATGCAAGAAGGCAATGTTATTGCTTATGCTTCAAGCGATTACTCCTACATGAGTTGAACTATCCTACATACGACACGGAATTAGCGGTACATGCCTTAAAGATTTGGAGCATCACCTTTATGGAGTTAGATGTGAGATCTATCTGACCATAAAAGCTGAAATATTTCTTTGAGCGAAAGATCTTAACATAAGGCAGTAGATGGTTAGAACTAGTGAAAGATTACATTGTGGTATCAATTACCACCCGAGCAAGGCTAATGTTGTAGCCGATGCCTTGAGTGCAAATCCCACCCTAGTTTGGGATGTCTCCTCAGTCATGAGGAAATACTTATAAAGGAATTTCAGAGGAATCATAGACCCGTCTCTGACAATAGAGGGCTATGTTGCAACATTGATTGCAATCCCAGACTTAAGAGTCCGAATCTTAGAAGCTCAGAGGAAGAGCAAGAAGCTAGAGGAAATACTAGCTAAGATCAAGGACAACAACCACAAGAATTTCAAAGAAGCAACAAATAACGTTTTGTTGTATGGCGGGAGAGTGTGTGTTCCGAGGCGAAGGGCTTAGGGCGAGATCTTGAAAGAAGCCCATGAGACTTCTTACACAAGACACCGGAAGCACCAAATGTACCAAGATCTCGAGGAAAAATTTTGGTGGGATGGAATGAAGCGAGGCGTAGCTTCATTCGTAGAACGTTGTTTGACGTGTCAACAAGTGAAAGCACTCCACCAACGACCGTATGGAACCTTACAACCGCTAGACATACCGGAATGGAAATGGGATGATATAGCTATGGATTTTGTTACCGGGCTACCCAAATCACAAAGAGGAAATACCGTTATTTGGTTCATCATCGATCGTTTGACCAAGGGCGCGCATTTTCTACCCATTCCGATAATACATGGAGCAGACAGACTAGCACAGTTGTACGTTCGAGAGGTCATACGTCTACATGTAGTTCCAAAGACTATCACGTCTGATAGAGATTCAAAGTTTACATCCAGATTCTGGATGAGTTTACAAAAGGAATTAGGGACTCGACTACATTTGATGCCGCGTTCCACCCCAGACAGACGGACGGTCCGAGAGGACCATTCAAACATTGGAAGACATGTTGAGAACCGTTGTCCTCGATAGAGAGAAAGTTGGGAACAAGTGTTACCACTTGTGGAATTCGCCTACAATAACAGCTACCAAGCAAATATTGGAATGGCCCCGTATGTAGCTCTTTATGGAAAGAGATGTTGATCACCACTCTACTGGGATGAAGTGAGAGAAAGGAGAGTATTAGGACCTAACTCTATGGGCGAAATGATCGAGATTG
The DNA here is from genome assembly GCA_036937905.1 of Salvia rosmarinus. Classification (NCBI taxonomy): domain Eukaryota; kingdom Viridiplantae; phylum Streptophyta; class Magnoliopsida; order Lamiales; family Lamiaceae; genus Salvia; species Salvia rosmarinus. Next base: position 24,995,964 of record CM072823.1, read on the forward strand.
TGAGACTGATTCGCCAACGGATCAAGGAGGCCCAAGACCGACAGAAGTCGTCTGTGAGCAAAGGTCGCGCGAGCTACATTTTGAAGTGGGAGGCAGAGTCTTCTTGAAGATTTCTCCATCAAAAGGAATCGTGAGATTTGGAATAAAAGGAAAGCTACAACCACGTTTCATAGGACCCTATGAAATTTTGGAAATGATAGGACCAATGACTTACGGACTTGCATTATCGCCAAGTTTTGGAAGCGTGCACAATGTGTTCCACGTTTCACAACTAAGGAAGTACATCATGACCCCAGCCATGTGATAGCCGCCTACGATATGGTCTCGATGATAATATGAGTTATGTAGGCGCTACGAAAATCTTAGACCGGCGTATCCAAAAGCTAAGGAACAAAGAGATACCGTTAGTGAAAGTTCTATGGCGACATCATGAACAAGAAGAAGCAACACAGGAGCGGAATCGACTATGAAAGAGAAATACCGATTTTTCCAGGTTAGCAAATTTCGGACGAAATTTATTTTAAGGAAGGTATGTAATAACCGAAAAATTTAAAACTTTTATTAGTGATGCTTAGACCAATTATTTGTGGTGCTTAGACCTTAATTATGTTTAAGGTAACCAATGAAACAATTAGAATCGATTCGGATATCGAAAACTAGAAATCAAAACTAGTGACTAGTCCCACTGGGATTAGGGTTTTGCATAGTCGAACATAGAATGAAAGATCGAGAATGAATCTTAACAAAATGATTTCATTTCTAGAATTCTCTCACGAAAACATGTGAGAATTTCGGGCATACTTGCCCGGTCAGTCTTAAAAGCACTATTCACGAGCCGGAATAATTTCCAGTCCATGCTAATCATGATAATTTGTGATAACCATCAAAATCATGAAGGAACATATTATTATGAATTTAGAATTTGTAAAATCAATTTACAAAGAAATTCTCGAAGAACAACGACGCAGGAAAAATATCTGGAAAAACCCTAAATTGATCCGAATGACCGAAACTCAAACCAAGGGTCTAAATCAATAAAATATGATTTATAATACTCAAATAAATTATGAAATCTCAAGAATTCAATAAATTTCAATTTGCATAATTTAATCGCGAATCTTTTTTCGCGATAACTGGAATTGACTTATCGGACGTTGTCCGAACTTCATGAAATTATTATAAACATTGAAATAATTCATTTAAAGGCTATTTAATAAAATAAAACCTTAAGGTTCCAGAAATCAATCGAAAGCGTGTTAAAACTTAAAAGTCGGATTAACATGCCGAGCAGGTAATTTGACCAATCCTTCTCCCAACTACCACCAAGACCACCCCAAATGGGTAATGACAGCCCTTTAGGCTGCCAATACAGTAAGAAACTCGTCCATTACAGCCTCTCACTTTTGGAACACATTTTCTCTCTTTTCAAAATTCTCTTTGTTATTCACATTTTGAGTCTTTAATCCTCCATTTCAAACCTTTCCAACCCTCAATAATTATTATAAGACCATAAAAAGGTAGTACTCATCATTCTCTCTATTTTTAATGGGTAGAATTTTTTAGATTTTCCTTGAACTATTTCATGAAAAACCCTAGTTTTGCTCCTTATTTTTTTCGTGACTTTTATGCGACCAAATGCTCTAAAGCCGTGAATGAAAAATTCTTAGAATGATGTTCTAAGGCTGTAGTTAAAATTTCAGAATTTTTGAAGCATGTTTGATATTTTTTGATTTATGCTTTATTTCTTTTTATATGTGATAAAGCATGCTTTTGTGAATATTATTTGATATTGTTGCTTGTTGATGTATTAGGAGCATGTAGAATAAATATGGTATTTTTCAGAATATTTTTGGAATTTTCTTGTATTTGTATTTTATTTGTTGGAAAAATAGTTGAGTTATAGTGTTTAATATATGATATGAACATCATATATTAATCTTGAAATTTTTGAAACACTACTCCTATTTTTCAAAAATGGGCAGAATATATTTAAGTATTTTTAAGCCATTGTTTGATTTTATTTGTTGAGAATTAGTTGAAATATAGTGTTTAATATATGATATGAACATCATATATTAATCTTAAAATACTCCTATTTTCCCTTTGAATACCGAAAACTATATGTATATATCTAAGGATTTATTTGATTTCATTTGTTGAAAATGACAGGATATGTTATGTGTAGAAATAATATGAACCTAATATGCATTGTTGGGAATTATTGAACACATATGTAAAATATGTGTGAGGACAAAAAACATTCCAAGCATTTGGTTCATATTATAAATATTAATTGATGTTTAATGTTAATATTACATGTTATTGCATAATATAAACATGTTGTGAAGGAATGAAATTTATTGAGTATGTATATATATATGTGATTATCGAAAATATGTAAGGGGAAAAAGCATGGGTTTAAATTTTAATGCATGATACGAAATGATATTTCATGTTTAGTATATGGTATAAGCATGATATAATTTTTGTGGAATTTATTGAACACCAAAGGTCATGAAATGGTGATTGCCGAAAACTATATGTTTTAACCTATGATTTTTTATATGATGATATTGAGTTGGTAATTTAACTCTATAGTATGATGGGAGTATAACATGATTTTATTGTAATTTATTGGATACATATGGTAATTGTTGTTAATTATAAAAAACGTAACAAAATGGCTAAGTATGGGTTTACTTCTAATGTTAAATAATGCTATGATAGTGAAATTATAAGCTTAGAATAAATGGTTGTGATTATAGTGAATGAATGGAACATTTATGCACACATACACAATGATTGTATATTATGTTAGAAATTAGGGTTTTCTAATGCTTTAGTATAGTTTATGTTGTGTATGGTATTGTTGGGTGTTGAATGTTTATATTTATGTTGTATCGACAAACCAAAACCCCAAACATAAACAACACAATACTATATGTACGAGAATCCAAAAGAAATCGACTAATTTCGATAACTTAAGAATGACTGGAACATCTCGTCTCTCACTACCTCGTTGAACTTCTGACTCAAGATCTTCGTTGGATAAATCTTGATTTTCTGGAACTTGAACTGGTGTTGTGGGTGATGTCAGCTCAACATTTTCTTGCACAGTTGTGGATGACTGGTGCTCTTTCATTTCTCCAGTTCCTATCACAACTTCTTCAGTGCCTTCTTCCTGTGTACCTAAAGGACTTCCATAGTCAACAAATACCACGTTCACAGATTCTTGTATCGTTTGTAATCTTAAGTTAAACACACGATACGCTTCACTATTGAAAGAATATCCTACAAAAATATCTTTGTCGCTTTTCTCATCAAATTTTGTGAGGTATCCTCTGTCATTTAGTATGTAGCATACACAACCAAAAACACGAAAGTATTTGAGATTTGGTTTTTTACCTTTTAGGATTTCATATGGAGATTTAAAAGAACCTGGTCTGATGTTGACTCGATTGTTGATGTGACATGTTGTGTTCACAGCTTCTGCCCAAAAGCGTTTAGACATATTTTTTGAGCTCATCATGACCCTTGCCATCTCCACTAACATCCTATTCTTGCGTTCAACCACTCCGTTTTGTTGTGGTGTTTTTTGATGCCGAGAACTCTTGAAAGATACCTTTCTTTTCACAAAAATTTGTAAACGATGAGTTCTCAAATTCACGTCCATGGTCCGACCTGATTCTTGACAATTTAACACCAAACATGTTAGAAATTCTTGCAAACATGGTTTTGAACACATCAAACGTATCAGATTTTTCGCAAAGAAAGAAGGTCCAAGTATACCTTGAGTAATCATCTACCATAACATAGACATACCTCTTTCTTCCAATGCTCTCAACTTCGACGGGACCAACCAAATCCATGTGAACTAACTCAAAACACCTGATCGTACCGAATTGTTGTTCAGGATGTTTCACGACACTGTGGGTAGCATGTATTTGTTTTCCCTTTTGACAGTCTCACATACAACATTGCTCTCTTGTGTGATCTTGGGTAATCCCCTGACAACTTCGAGCTTAGTTAACATGTTAAGATTTCTAAAGTTAGTATGTCCTAGCCTTTGGTGCCATAACACGCCATCATCAATCTGTGCTTTATTGCATTTGGGTTCATTTGCCATGTAACAATTATCAGCTGACCTTTGGTCCTTCATTATGCACAGATTATGATCATCAAACACTTCACAAGAATTTTTATCAAACTTGACTTGCAAATCTTCATCACATAATTGACTTATGCTAATTAAATTTTCCATTAGACCTTGAACATGAAAAACATTCTTGAGAGTGGGCAAACCTGATACACTCAAACAACCTTTACCTACGATTTTACCTTTGGAACCTCCACCAAAACTTACATTCCCACCATCATATGACTGATATTCTGACAAGAACGCCTTGTTGCCTGTCATGTGACGGGAACATCCACTATCAAAGTACCATGAATCTGAAATATTAGTCTTTAATGCAGTATATACAACATTACATTTCAGTTCATTCTTTCTTACCCACACATACTTCTCCTTGACTTCCTGTCGTTTCTCACTTGTTGAAGAGATTCTTTCATCATTTCTTCTTTGAAAGCAAAATGGTCTAATATGACCAGGAGTTTGACAGTAGTGACACACATACCTTCTTTGTTTTCTCTTCTTTTTGGGCTTCATACCTTCTTTCACAAATAGTTTTTCCCCTGGTGGTATAATCATCTTGGGTGTTTTCTGGTGTGTTGTCATCACAGCTGGCGTAGCAGTTTCGACACCAGTAAAACCCAGACCAGCAGTAGTTAAACCTGTAGGCATATAACTATCATACCTATATCCAGTTGCCATCCACCTTTTGATCGTAGCTTGCTCCTTTTCAAGTTGGATTGACACTTTGTTGAGCTCTATCTCCTTTTGAGTGACAATGCCTTCAAGCTTTGCAAGAGATGCTTTAAGTCTTGAATTTTCATCCCTTATCATCTCAAGATCATTTTCTTGTTTCTTGTATTTTCCAAGGAGTTCATTGTAGAGCTCTTGAATTATAAGAGCCATGTCCTCATTGCAAATATTTTCTTCTTATGTATCATCCATGAGACCAAAGAAGCAAAACATATTTGAATAATAATCATGTCCATACCTGTTTGAGATTGGATCAAACATCTCCACATCATCAACCTCATCATCGGACAGAGTTTTCTCGCATGTGGCATATAATGTTGTGCCAACATCGGAGGCACCATCTTTTTTTTCTCCGTCAGATTTGTCCATGCCTTTGAAGAATTCAGCCTCATCATCACTCCAGGAAACCCAGTAGGATTTCCCTCTTTTTCGAAGAGTATTTGCACACTGATTTGCATAGTGACCAAACCCCTTGCATTCACGACATTGAACATTATCAATATTGGATGAGTCATACCTGAAAGCTTCATTCGACGAAAACACCTTCAGGATGGGCTTTGGAGGTGTGTACTCATTTCTCCTTGGTAATTGATATTCAATTCTTGGTGGATCTGCTTGTTTTTCCTTAGCCCCTTTCATCTTTCTCACCATGGTGTTGAACTTCCTTGTGATTAGGGCAACATCATCACTAACATCGATTTCTTGCAGCTCATCATCATCATCATCAACTTCCTTGATTTCCATCACCTTGATGCTTGATGACGCTCCAGCAGTGAACGCCATCACCTGCTTCTTGCTGAACGTGCCTTTTTCCTCAAAATTCATCTCATGTGTTTTGAGTGTATTCATGAGATCCATAAAATCGATTGCAGCTACTGTCATCGATGTTTCGATAGCAGTGACCTTCATATCAAACCTTGTAGGCAGCGTTCGTAGGGCTTTGGACACCAATACTTTATTGCTGATGGCGTCACCGAGATCTTGGCATTCATTTGCAATGTCCATGATCCTCTTTGTGTAACTATCGATGTCCTCACTTTCCTCCATCTTCAAGTTCTCGAATCTGGTGGTGAGTATGCGAAGTCGGGATTCTTTGATGCTCGAATCTCCTTCACAATGACGTTGAAGGATGTCCCACGCATCTTTAGCACAAGCGATGTTCTTCACCAGCTTGAATATGTTCATATCCACCAAAGCATTAATGGCATTTAGGGCTCTATCGTCAAGAGTGGCTGCTTCCACTTGCTCTCTTGTCCATTGGTTTGATGGTATTGGGGTAACATCACCATGTTCATCGGTGACTTTTGGAATTGACCACCCATTTTCCACGGACTGCCACGCTCTTCTATCTATAGACTTGATCATCGAACGGATTCTCGTCTTCCAATATGAGTAGTTCGACCCATGGCGGAGGTCGACATCTTGGCTAACGTTGTTGGGATCCATACTGAGACAACTATTGTGCTAACTGTCAGGATCACACTCAGTGTATCGAGAGAGAGCTCTGATACCAATTGAAAGTGTTGGCTTATCTGGATCTCTATGTTGTGCTCAGTGTTACCGTAACGCACACAAGCACAAGACTAAAATATGCAGCGAAATAAAATGGAAGACACAATGTAATTTTTTCTACAGGTTGTTAAATCAACCTATAGATGCCTTATGGCGAAAAACACTATATGAGATTATTCTACAAAAACACAATATCACCTTGACAAGACCAAGATGATAATAAAAGAAACTCTCACACTAAAAACTATCTCTCACAACGCTCAAGAACAGACTTAAGAACTATACGAAAACAGCAAGTGTTACAGACAATGTTATAGCAACACATAAACTAACACTCGCTTACAGATAGCTATTTCTCCACACCTTTTTGTGTCAGCCCTTCAAGTATTTATAGCTTTAGTATTTCTTGATCTCCAAGCTCATCTAGGACGTGGCGCATGACTTGGAGTGGGCTGCATCATTCACGTGGACGTGGTAAAATGTAGTTCCTGGAAAATAGGAACTAACCCAACTGCTGCAACAACATCATCTTCAGCAGCTATTTTCACTCTTTCTTGTTCAGCTCCTCTTCAACTATTTCCACAAATTTAGGAGCTTCACTTCAACCTTTATTTCCACGTCTTTAACCCAAATAATATAGAAGTTTGCATACTCCATTATAACCTACACAAAACCGTGAAGAAAGATCAAAATAAATATAGAAAAAATAGAGAAACAAAATAGAGTTAAAAAGTAACTCTAACAGTGAAATCTTATAACCTAGGTTTAATCCACGAAACGAAAGTCGAGTGTTTGAATTAAAGGTTAGAGGATTGCATGAGTAAGTAGATTTCTTAAGCAAGCATTAATCAATTAATCAAGGGGAAGAACCTAATGCCCTAGTCTTTCTCACAATCTTGAATTACTCCTTTTGCAGTTGAATTGCTTTGAACGCTTGGTTAGAATCGTCTTCGTGATTTAATTTCTTGTCATTTTTAGTTAAGCATCATTCCCAATAAGTTTAGGATTTAGATTTATTGTTTTTATCGTAACACATCATAAGCCCTATTAAATCTTCCTCGAGATATTCGACTTAGGTCGACCTTACCACCCTATAGTGACCTCGTACTATTACGAGCGACTTAGAAGAACAATTTGGTCGGAACAAAAATATAACAAATTACAATAGCCTTTTTCTTTACGAAATAGAAATAGCATTTGATAGCTTCAAAATGAGGCCTTTCATTCGACAAAGGTTTGGAATCGCAACTTGCAACAATTAGGGCTGTATACGAACCGAGCCGAGCCGAACACTGCCAAGCTCGAGTTCGGCTCGTTTAAATTTTATTCGGCTCGAGTTCGGCTCGAGTTCGAATTCGAGCTTTAAATTGAGCTCGAACTCGGTTCGTTATAAAATTTTTGAGCTCGTGATCTACTCGAATTCGGTTCGATAACTACTCGTTTATGAGATATATTCGAACTCGAGTTCAAACTCTGCTCGTGTTCGACTTTGCTCGTTTTCGAGTTCGAACTCGAGCTCGAATTCGGTTTGATAATGTGTTATTTGAGATCGAACTCGAATTCGAGCTCGAGATACTGATATATATGCTTATTTGTTGCTAAATAATTATAATTAACATATATTTTATAATTTATTATTCATTTTAATTATTTAAATATGTATAAATAATCTATTATTTTATACGTTCGCGAACATGTTCGAATCGAGGTTCGTGAACATGTTCGAATAAGAGTTCATGAACTGGCTCGTTTGAGTTCGAACCAAACATGTTCATGAGCTCACGAGCGAACATCTCTAAGTTCGAGTTCGGCTCGATAAACTTATCGAGCTCGATTCGAGGCTCGAGTTCGCCTCGTTACAAAGCGATCAATTTCGAGCGAGCTTTTTGACCGAATTCAGAAGAAATTTCATTAACGGTTTGATTTGTTTGTTTATTTAGCAGAACAATCAACATGCACATGCAGTTAAGATAGATTGCAATTTTTCCAAACAACGACAAAGAGATTTTATTGACTTCAACTTTATCTTCCTTCGATAAATTAAGGAATATATTATATATAGATCGTGTATGTTTTGTTTCCACGCGCTTTACTTGTTTATATTGAATTGAATTCTTCAAATGGCCCACATCTAATTTATTTCATACTTTATTTGAATTTTAAGCCTCTAGTTTTGTTTTGTTTTTGAATTTACTGTATTGTTCTTTCAGCAGCTTAAGCATTTTTGACGTGCATATTGGGGTATTGGTTTCAATCAATTGAACAGTTTTTTATTTTGTATTTTTGTAAAATAGATAGCATGCAAATTGACAAATTCCATTTTAATAAAAAATAATTAAAATTAAATTGAAAATTATAGAATTAGTACCACAACCTTCCCCTCCCAAAGAACAACGGTGCCCACATTGTTCTCCTTGCGCAACCCACCTCAGTTGTCATTGTCGTTGATGCACCCAATGGCGGAGTCATATGGAAGTAAGGGTAGCCTCAAGCCCACGCCGATTCCTTTTTTATTTTTATTCTTCAAATATCAACAATCGTCAGAATTATTACTGTCAGCTTGTGCCAACTGCAGTGAACGGAAGGAATAATTAAGCAATAAAACCTCATTCCTCAAAAATCCTGGTTACGCCACTGGATGCACCAATGCACAAATAGATTTGATCATGTATCTTTGTATTCGTGTTATAGGAAAAACTCATAACATTGGGTATTTTTTGTATGTTTCTACAAAATATGGAGTATAGCTTATCTTTACTATACTAAATTGGGCATATTCGATTTTGGCTCCTATATTACTCTCAACTTTTCAACTGAACCCTTAATTTACTACTCACTGTGGTTCCATCATCTTTATATCATAAAGAAATAGACATGTAGTCATAGTCAAATTATATAATTCATGGATCACAACCGTGTATATATGAAAGTTTGTAACTTGAAACCACACAATTAATTATGCAAGCACATTATCATTATATATTCTTTTCACATTGTCATTGTGTTAAAAGTCATGTTTTGGTCATTTTGCAATTACAACCAGACTTTCTAATCGTTAAATTTTACAACATCATCTTTAATAATTTTACAATTACAAAACTCCTATATTTTTCGGCCGAATTCCATCATCTCCGACCAAACTTTCACATGTACAAACGTCAGAAGACACTTGATCGATCTTAATTTCGTAAGGGAAATAAATGCGCAAGAACACTAAGGATTTACGTGGTTCGATCTATGAATAAGATCTACGATCACGGGTAGAGAGAGTATTCGTGTATTGAATGTGTAAGAAGCGATTACAGGAGTGTGAATGATCTATTTCGTCTAATCTAGCCTCTATTTATACACAATTATTTAGACCAGATCTTAACTCCGAGATCTTCTCTAAATAGGATTCGAGATCTAGGATAGGATCTTAATCCTATCCTTCTCAAGTAGGATTCATTTAGATATGGCCGGCCTTCCGTTGCCCCACCGGCTTTAGGGGTCTTCTTGGGCGAACTTGTCCAGCCGAGCTTGACGTCGACTTTTACTGTATTGGGCACAGTGGTTGGGCCGTATCCTATCACAACCCTCCCCCAAAAAAAAGATGCGAGCGAGGTCGTATTGGGCGTGATCGATCGACTTGGTATGTGTCGATGTTTCAAGTCGTATGCCGCGTTTGCAAAGGCATCTGCCGAGGTTGTGCACGTTGGTACTATCTCTTGCCGAGGCGATAAGTCGAGGTTTTCGCTTGGTTTCACCGACGAGGGCGTGTCGAGGTCTCTGGTGACTTCACTGGCGGGCGTTAAGCGAGGTCTCTCGCGACTTCACTGTCGGGGTGTATGCCGAGGTCTCCGGCTGAATTCACTGGCGAGGCGTTGTCGAGGTCTCCTGCGACTTCACCGCCGAGGCGTTATGCCGAGGTCTCCGGTGAATTCACCGTCGAGGCACTAAGCCGAGGTCTTGGCTGTCTTCACCTTGCAGGCGTTGAGCCGAGGTTTTGGTGGTCTCTCGACGGGCGTTAAGCGAGGTTTTCTGTCTAGCGTCGGTAGGCGTTAAGTCGAGGCCGAACACGGATTTTTCCGCGCCGTTGAGTACAGGACACGTGATACGCATTTAATGCGGCAATGTTGGATTCCGATAAAGCGTATAATAGGGGAATATCTTCCTTGATACGCCATTTTCATATCACTTTGCTATTTCAAAATTTCGACTTCCAAAACTTACGAAAAGCGTATAACCGCCGCCATTGTTGTCTGGAGTTCATCACCATCATCTTGAAAAACCAAAAGTAAGTTATGGCTTCCTTCTTCTAAATCTTCCGAGCTTCAGATCGGTATGCGTGTCGCCATCGGATTCGCGGGCGTTTTTGCGTCTTCCCTTTCGGGATTTTGGTAAAGTGTCTTTTTTCTTCCATTTTAACAACCTCCGATATAAAGGAGATTGTCTCTCAATACCGTATTACGATATAATTTATGTTGCCCCGTCAGGAGCATAGGGCTTGTTCTCCTCGGAAGGGTTTGTCCTTGTACGAAGACGACCTCCGGGCTGGTCTTCGTATTCAGATCCTCGTGTATATGTCGAACTTCAACAGATGTTCGCATATCACTGCCCAACTTACGCCAAATTCTTTTCGGCATTTGGTGGGCCTAGGTGTCTATGCTCATCGGCATAATTTTCCTTTCACTTTGTGGCTTGTTCTCCGCTTTTTTCAAGCTGAAGGGTGGTTCGGGTGGTATTATTTATCACCCCGTCAGAATTCAAATCAAGATAAAGTCGAAGATCTCGAACCGCGGAAGAAGTTTTTCTTTGTCGAGTTCGATGGATCTCTCATGTTTACATGGCGATCGGAGAAGATCGCCGATGTGGTGGTTGACGAGATTGACGGTGGCTGGAGGAGGCACTAGACAAAGTAGGTCTCGTGGACGAGGCCTCACCGAGGCCGAGCTCAGAGTCGCTGGGCTTAGCCCTTATGATCCCGCCACCGAGGTGGAGTCGGTGAAGGTGAGGCCCTCCTTCTCTTCTCGTCCTTTGTTGCATGATTATTTGTGTGTACATGCCTAACTTCAGTATTTATTACATGTTGAACTTGATCGGGGATAAGAGGAAGAAGAGGAAGGAGTCGGCGCGGTGTCGAGCTCCTCTCTCTTTGAAGGAGGTAGAGCTCTCTCCTCGATTTTGAAGGATGTCGAGGCTATCCACGAAGTGAGCGAGGAGGCTTCAAGTCTCCCGAGCCAGCCTATTAGCGCTTTAAGAGGTTAAAGCGTGCTATCCCGAGGTCAGCGGTTCCGCCGACCCGAATGCGTCGTCGTTGGCTCTCGAGCTCCCCTACCTTCCCGAGGTAGCGACTTATCCTTCTTCCTTGTGAAGTAATATAAATAATGTATTCTTCCGACTTGTTGGGATTACGTATAGGGTCGAGATCGTGTCGGTCGAGGTGGCCAAGATGTCCGCCGGATGGCCCGGATGTCCGGTTTCATAACGGACTTCTTGAAAGGTCCGTTAGCGGTTTGTGGGGTGGCCCAAGATGCTCAGGAATGGAGGAGAAGACTCTCCTCGTCCAAGAGATTAGCGAGGCCGAGGCAAAGATCCGGACCTCGTCAAGCATGGATACGGCGGATCGAGGCGGCGTCGGGCGGCGGAGGCGACGGGCGGCGGTCGGGCGGCGGCGGCGATGGAGGCGGTAAGGCTAGGCGGCTGAAGCCACGGCGGAGGCCGAGGTCGCTTTAATGAAGGCGAGTTGGAGGAGGCTCGGCGCCGGGAGGCCGAGGTAGCGAGCTCAGCAGGGGAGATGCTTGGGCATTTGCGGAGAGGCTATTTCTCTCAGGGGCTTCCGGGATGGTTGGTGATGCGCCGAGGTCCTCAATAAGCGCCGCCTCGGATGCAATCGAAGAAGTCGCCGAGACTACCAGTGGATAAATCAAGTATGGGTATGAGGAGATAGAGGATGATGTCCCGAGGCGGGCCTATTTCGATGTCCTTGTCCGCGGCCCGAAGGAGCTTCCGTCTTTGCGGACCCCGACTTCATCTTTAGTTCACTGACCGCGGAGTCTGCTCGCTACCGCCCGTGGACCGAGATCCCGACCGACGCCTAATGGCCGATCTTACAAAGGGTGGGGATGCTGCACTGGGGTTTCAAGGTGACGAGGCTCGGCAGGTTCGAGGAGGCGGGCCGGACTTGGCGGTTAGGCGAAGAGGCCGAGGCTTTCCGAGTGCCCGGAGGCTACCGAGGTGGACAGCCGAAGCTTCCGGAGGGTCGAGTTGATCCCCTTTTTTTTTTTTTTTGAATGTAAATGTACTTTGGTTTTCGCCTAAGGGCATATTAATAGAATCACAAGTTTACATGAAAACACTTATCTTTTATTCGGTTGTCTTTGAAATGCTTGATGCTTCTCCTTGGTTGAATCGAATTGAAGACTTGTCATGGACTCTCGAATTAAAAGAGGTTGAACTCCTCCATATAAAGGGACAATTGGGCCATGTGCGGAGTCTCATATCAAACATAGAGCTGCCCAGGAGAGCTGTGACGAGCTCCAGGCTCGTCTTTTGCATTTGGAGGAGTCGTTCGAGGTCGCCAAGGAGAAGGCTAAATTAATAGCTGAGGAGCATGCCGAGTACGAGGAGGCCATCCATCGAAATGGTGGGATGACTATCTCGGAAGTTGAAGCGAGGTTTTCGAGGTCACGCCCGTTGTGCGAGGTACCGGCGTGAATATGGTCGGACCTCCTGGCAATTCACGGAACAGTACGGTGAATTAAAAAGGCTCGGAGGTATATACAAGACCGTCATCGCTCGACAACCACAGCTCGATGAAATGCTTCGACGGGATGCAGAGGCCTCTTCTTCTGCCGGAGCTTCTCAGTCTAGAATAAATGAACCGAATTTTGACGATCCGGCGTGGATAGCTCAAGAGAGGCGTGCTATGGCCCTTGAACGATGTGGATCCTCAAGGAGCCGAAGCCAGGCGTCATCGAGTGGCCGAGGTCGATCTAGCAGAGCCCATAGTGTAGATCGAGGACGAGGTAGAGGTAGGATTAGTATAGATGAGCTGTTGAATCGCGATTTTTCTAGGGATTGGCTCAGTTTTTCCCGGTCTCCTCCGCCCTCGTAATATGTAATCTGCATAACTTTTTAAAATAAGAAAGATGTACTTGCTTCGTATTGACTTTATATTGAACTAAAGTAATATATGAAGTCTTCGAAGGAATCCGTTCTCGTAGAAGGGTAGTTCGTCCTTGTAGAGAGTTCCGTCTTCGGAATTAATGATTTTTTGCCGAGGTCGTCGGGAGGGGTGGTCCCCTTATTTCGTCTACATAGAGAGAACCGTCTTCGAAATAAACGAAGGTGTCGATCTCGTATGTAGGAATGATTCTGTTTTTTGCCGAGGTTATCGGGAGGGTGGTCCCTTACTGCCTACATAGAGAGAACCGTCTTCGAAATAAACGAAGGTAATCTGATCTCGTATGTAGGAATGGTTCTGTTTTTGCCGAGGTTATCGGGAGGGGTGGTCCCCTTACTCGTCTACATAGAGAGAACCGTCTTCGAAATAAACGAAGGTAATCTGATCTCGTATGTAGGAATGGTTCTGTTTTTGCCGAGGTTATCGGGGTGGTCCCTTACTCGCCTACATAGAGAGAACCGTCTTCAAATAAACGAAGGTAACTCGATCTCGTATGTAGGAATGGTTCCTGTTTTTTGCCGAGGTTATCGGGAGGGGTGGTCCCCTTACGCACGTTTAAATTCATCCTCGTATGAAACGAAGGTAATCTGACCTCCGTCGAGGGAATTTGTCCTCCGTAGAGGGTATAGAATAATATTGAAGATTAATTATGCATTAGTGACAAATAAAACATGCACAAAAATAGAATTTTATTGATAAAAGACGACATAACAAAGTAAGACTCTGACTCGATTAAACAGGACTCGAAAAACACGACCGAACAAGACTCGACCTTCGACACTTATGCATAATATATCTTCGATGAATGATGTGCCATGCGTTGGGTAATTGCTCACCGGACAATTGGGCGAGCTTATAGGCCCTTTGCCGAGGACTTCGTCGACCCTGAAGGTCCTTCCCATGTGGCTTCCAACTTGCCGAGCACACGGCTTTGTCGACTTCATTATTTCGAGCACGAGGTCACCCACTTGAATTGTCGGGTTTTAACACGCTGGTTGTAATACCGAGCTACCCGTTGCTTGCACCGAGCTTCCTCGATGTAGGCGAGGTCTCATTTTTCTTCGAGTAGGTCCGGATCAGCTCGTAGATTTTCCTCATTTGCTTCGGGCAGAAGTCAATGGTACGAGGACTCGGACTCCAATTTCTCTGGGATCACCGCCTCGGTTCCATACACCAAACCGTAGGGCGTTTCTCGCTCGAGGTCCTAGGTGTTGTTCGGTATGACCATAAGACTGTGGTAAATTTTCCACCCAAAGGCCCTTAGCTCGGTCGAGACGAGTCTTGGCCCCTTCACGATGGTCTGCTGGTGACTTCGGTCCGACCATTTGCTTAAGGATGGGCCACCGAGGTGAATTTTGTTCGATCCAAGCTCTTGACACCACTCTCCTAATGTCTTATCGGTGAATTGTGTTCCGCTGTCCGAAAGGAGGATATGAGGGATGCCGAGCGACACACTATGTTCTTCCGCATTTAAGTTGAGGCGTTCTTGCTTGTGATTTTGCCAAAGACTCGCTTCCACCCACTTCGTGAAGTAGTCAATCGCAACAATTAGGAATCGAGCTGTCCGGTGCTTTGCAAGGGGCCCACGATGTCGATCCCCATTGCATAAACGCCCAAGGCTCAGATTGAGGTGAGGTCATCTGCGGTAGCCTCGCACGCGTCCTCGTGGAGTTGACACCGGACACCTTTCCACAAGGTCAATTGAGTCCTGGAACATCATCGCCAATAGTATCCCCATCTCACGACTTTTTTCGACAAGGCTCGGGGTCCGATGTGACTTCGCATGATCCTTCGTGCACTTCTCTCGAACGTAATCAGCTCGATTCGGACCCAAGCACCTTAAGAGAGGTCAAGATATGACTTTCAGATAGGACCCCCGCTCAATTGTATATCGCATAGATTTGTTAAGGATCCTTCTAGCTTCCAATTGTCTTGGGGTAGTTCGCCATTCTCCGGTACTCTCGAACGGGAGTCATCCAATCGGGTTCTTCATCCGAGACTACGTTAACCTCGGCTCCGCCATCGGTATTGTCTATGCTTCGCTTTGGACTTTTCATCTTGGCGGGCTCGTGACGGCGAGGCCAATTTACTTAAGATGTCATTTCTGCTTTTGCTCCCTCGATGCGAACTATCTCGAAAGTATGAGAAAATCCGCTGTAGGCTTTTTGCTTTTTTCAAGGTATTTCTTCATCCTGTTGCTTTTTGCTCGATTTCCCCAACATTTGGCTTACTACGACCGAGAATCGCCGTGAACTTGCACGGCTCAGATTTGGAGATTTTGAGCTGGCGAAGTCCTCGCGATCAAGGCTTCATACTCTACTGTTGTTCGTATTTTTGAATGTGAACCGGTGAGTAGGTGATCTCTTGGCCGTCCGGGCCCAGGAGTAAGATTCCTACTCCGCCACTGTTTTCCCGAAGCCCCGTCAACGAGAGTTGCCAAGACTCCTTTGGTATTTCATCCATTGGTTCGGCTTGGGCATCGTCTGACACGGTGGGCTTCGGGTTTTTCGACGAAGTTAGCCTCGCCAGAAATCCGCCAGGCTTGACCTTTGATGGCTGGCGGGCGTATGATATATCGTGCTCGCCTAGTTCGATTGCCCATTTCACGATTCTCCCCGAGGCTTGGGCTTCGTCAATACTAGCCAAGTGGGTAGTCGGTGAGGACTTGTATGGGATGTGCATGGAAGTATGGGCGTAGTCTCCTGCGGCGTTACCAATGCTAAGGCAAGCTTCTCCAAGGGTCGATACCTCGCTTCCTGCCTTTTAGTGCTCGGTCGATGAAATACACCGAGTCGACGTCCTTCCTCTCGTACTCAAGGCGCACTTATGGATTCGTCCGAGGCGGCGAGGTAGAGAAAAGGACCTCTCTCTCTTCTGGACGGATAGAGTGGGAGTTTGGCGAGATAGCTCTTGAGATCTTCAAACGCGGACTTGTGTACATCATCCCATGAGAATTTGGGGCCTTTTGAGTATCTTGAAGAAGGGTAGCTGTTTATCCGCGCTTTTGAAAAGCGGCTCGATCTTGGCTATGCTGACCGTCGATTTGTATCGTCATGGATGGTCTTTGGCATGTTCATTTCAAAATGGTTTGGACCTTGGACGGGTTGGCTTTTAGCCCTTCTTCAGAAACCCAAAGACCCAAGAACTTTCCGCATCGAACCGCAAACGCACTTCGGGGTTCAGCCAGTTGATTTTCGGAGAAGGCCGAGGACGATCCGGAGGTCGGCACACATGCGGCTTCCTCCTGCTTTTGACGACGATGTCGCTACATATACCTCCACATTCTGACCTATGTAGGGCTTAAATATTTTGTCCACCATCCTTTGATAGGTGGCTCATGCATTCTTGAGGCCGAATGGCATCTTTTTATACGCAAAGACTCCGAAGTCGGTAATGAAGGTCGTCTTGGCAGCGTCTTCGCTGCTCATCGTGACTTGGTGATACCCTTTGTATAAGTCCAAGAAACCAAGACTTCAGATCCGACCGGTCGCCGACCTTCTTGTCAATGTTGGGAAGGGGATAGCAATCCTTTGGGCAATGTTTGTTGAGGTCGGTGTAGTCAATACACATTCGCCATCCCCCTCCTCCTTTCTTCACCATCACCGGGTTGGCTATCCAGGTCGGATATTTGACCTCGAACAGTATGCGAGCTTTTAACAGCTGGTTCACCTCGTCGTGAATGACTTGGTTCCGTTCGGCTGCAAAAATTCTTTGCTTCTGTCGAACTGGTTTCATGTTCGGGTCGATGTTGAGCCGGTGAGTGATGATACTTGGTGAGACTCGGTCATGTCGAGGGAGACCAAGCAAACACATCTCGGAATTCCCGTAGGAGTTGGATGATCTGGTTCTTTATTTCAGGTGCCTTGGTGAGACCAACTTTGACGACCTTTAAGGGCTCATCCTCGTACAATGCGACCTCTTCCGCCTGGTTATCGGGGAGTGTACTTCTTGACTCCAACTCCTCGGGTTCCTTTAGTTGCTATGTCTGGGGCCGGACCGAGGTCCCCGCACTCGTAAGGCAACATGCATACATTCCTGGCTTGCTTTTGATCACCCGGATCACGGCCGTTCCCTCGCGGTGGGTATCTTCATTGTCGTGGCACGTTGAGCATACCGCTTTACAATGCTTCACCCAATCTCGCCTAGTATGATGTTATACGGCGAGTGGGCCTTCACTATTTAAGAATTGCACCACCTGGTGGAGCTTGTTGTGACTTCCCACCGTGACGGTAGCTCTATTATCCCTTCGGGTGCGTAGCTTCGGAGTGGCGGCAAGGCCAGGCGAGGCGCGCTTCTTCTATCCCTAGCTTGTCAAAACATTCCTTGAAAAGGATGCTTACCGACGCCTTGCATCAATGTACACGCTGCTTTCACCAACTTATTTGCGACCATCGCATGGATCACCAAGGCATCCCTGGTGGGTACTATTATGGTACGGGTCATCCTCGAGAAGGTGATCGCCCGTCCTTTCTCGAACCTCTTGTTGTTAGGCTCGCGGTTCTAAGACTTCGGGCTCGGCCTTGGGGAAGACTTCGTGACTCACGAGGGAGCCCGTAATAGTGGAGATCACCCGTCATATTGGGACTCGCCATCTCCTTCCTCATCGATGTCGCGCCGCTTTTTTGTGGGGCGCAATTCCCCTCTTCCTTGCTTTCTTCTTCTCTCGGTCGGCTTGGCGACCCCGTGTTCGTACTCTTGTGGGTCCATCTTGATCCAACATCTCTATCTCTCCCATGAGTTCTTTGCACTCTTGATGTCGTGCCCATAGTCTTCATGGAATGAGCAAGATGTTATCCTCAGTTCGCGCCTCTTTCCTCCCGCCATCGGTCGAGGCTTCTCGAGCAGTTCATATGGAGCGTGAGATTTCGCCTCGGCCGTCAGCGGGGTGTATTGAGGTCGCCCGAGGTGTCACGCGGACCGAGCTCGGACCTTATAGGCGTAATCTTTCCAAGGCGCTTCACCGGCCTTGGTTCCGATCTTCCATTCCTTCATCTCTTCTTCCTTTTTCCGAGGGCCCCGCTTTATGCTTGGCGCTTTCTCTTGTCGGCCTCGCCCGCTTTGGCGAACCGGTTGGCTATGCGCCACGCTCGCCGTCATGAGACGGGTTCAGATTGACGATCTCTCGGTATAAGGCCCCGACAAGATGCCGTTTTGAAGGCCGAGATGACTAACGGTCGTTCACGCCTTCGACCTTCAAACACTTCTTGTTAAACCTCGTCATGAAGTCACCGATGGACTCGTTACGGCTTTGCCTTATGGTGAGGAGGTGTCGACGACGTTGACTCCGCTTCGGAAGAACCTTCGATGGAAGGCCGCCATCAGTCGCGATAGAGCCGATGCTTCCGTAGGTAGACCGTCGAACCACTGCGGACGTTGTCGACGAGTAACTCCGGAAGAGTTTACACATATGAACCGAGTGAGACGTTGGTTGATCATGTTGTATTGGGCTGCGAGAGAAGTTCTGGATCCTCACCCGTCATAGGGGCGATGCTTGGTACCCGTATTTATCCGGAGAGAAGTGTTGAGTATCCTATTTGAGAACGGGTGACTATTTTCCCGCACCCATTGAAGCCGTCCTCTCGGAGATTGGGACGGAGTTCGACGATTGAACTTCGCTTAGGTGACTCGGACCGACCTCACGCGCCATGATGCCTTTTCCGCTGCCGTCGTCCCTTGGAGGCGGGACGGAGTTCGCCGAATGGATTCATTCTCGCGATCGGGGCCGGCTTCGCGGGCGGTCACGACGGCCTCCCGCCGTCGTTCGTTCCTTGCGCGGTCGGTTTGGGCCCCGACCTCGTTGTGATGCCTCGTACCTAGATGAAGCTTGGCGTTCTGTCTTCGTGACGTGGCCGACCACGTTTCACCGAGGTACGGAGAAAGCTCTCCTTATTTTTCTCGAGAAACCCTCGACGGCGCCGTCAAGGTTTACTATGAGCCGGATGTTCTCCGGATTATTGCTGCGATTTCCTTCGCTATGGTAACCGCCTCCCGCAGGCGAGGTGTCCGTGCTCGCCGAGACTTTGGACATATCCTTCGGGTTTCTTCTCGATTGGGCTCTTCCCGAGCCGAGCTCGGCGTTCCTTTCGCCGCCGTTGTTGTTGCCGCGACGGTCCTGGATGCATGGCTTCGTGTACCGGTCATGATTATTTCTCGTAAGCGAGTGGTTGATCGAAAACACAAAATTTCGCTCCCACAGACGGCGCCAAGGATCGATCTTAATTTCGTAAGGGAAATAAATGCCAAGAACACAATGATTTACGTGGTTCGATCTATGAATAAGATCTACGTCCACGGTAGAGAGAGAGTATTCGTGTATTGAATGTGTAAGAAGCGATTACAAGGAGTGTGAATGATCTATTTCGCCTAATCTAGCCTCTATTTATACACAATTATTTAGACCTAGATCTTAACTCCGAGATCTTCTAAATAGGATTCGAGATCTAGGATAGGATCTTAATCCTATCCCTTCTCAAGTAGGATTCATTTAGATATGGCCGAGCCTTCCTGCGCTCCCACCGGCTTTAGGGGTCTTCTTGGCCGAACTTGTCCAGCCGAGCTCGACGCCGCTTTTACTGTGATTGGGCACGATCTTGGGCGCGGTAGTTGGCCATATCCTATCAACACTATTTATTAAGGTTAAATGACGTCGTTTATTATAAAATTCTAAAAAGTTTCGATAAAATTAACTCTCAATCTTCTTCTCATCTCAATCTCTTCCTCCATATGCAATGTGACTTAAAAATTGTGAAATTTAAGACGACTAAACCTTTTCTTCACAATGACCCACTCATTTCCATGCCGAGGACTCCCTTATTCTACGCTAAAATTCATTTTCAAAGTCACAAAACCAAAACAAACGAACAAAATAATAACCAAAAACAAATTTATAATCGGGTTGAAATCGACCAAGCAGAGATCTACAAGGTGAGACACGCTTTGTATTTGTTAAATAATTCCTATATAAAATCTTCGACTAACTACTTGAACTAAATCGGAACTAGAAAATAGAAAAAGAGCTAATATTTCTCAAACGTTATTATGTTATATATGAATTTTAGGAAAATAATTTACAACAAATAATTTGGGCTAAAAGTCATCTCTCGAAAGTGGAATTCTTTATGTTAAGTCATGCAAGATATACCATGTAGAGTAATGCTGCATGTAGGTTTGCTTTTTTGAGGAAATTCGACATTCAGATGCACATGACCTAACAAATAATAGGTAATATATATCTTGAAAATAGCAGTATTTTTATGAATTTGGAGCAAACAAATAATATTGATTTTATCTATATAGGAAAAGTTACAAATATGTACTTGATTCAAATAAATAAGGCGCATTTTCTTTTTTTTTTTTTGCAGTAACAGGCATCTGTTGCACCGACAATCTAGTACTGAAAATTGAAAAAGCAAAAAACAAGAAAAGAACACTGTGCCTATATGGTATTGGTAATAATAAAATATTTGATAGATTCTTTTTTTCGTAATATCCATAGTAATATAAAATCCCCTAACCTTCACCTAATAAAACAAAATCTGTGATCATTTTTAATTAAAACTGAAGTAAATTTCAAAGTGTTGAAATCAACGTGAATATATATATTTATTATATATGCGGTTAAGTTGTCATGAAACTACTTTGACCAAGATTTTGAGTGACGTAACGTTTAATTTTGTGAAATTAAATGGCATAGGATCGATCTACGTTTCGAGTAGATGATCGTGGTGTATACACATTCTCAAATCCGATTTTCGATGAGTGAGAAATAGTGGATCAAAGTTGGTCACTTAAACATGAAGTTATGTGCTTAAGGGTAGAGAGGGCAATGGATCTCGAACCCGATCTAAATCCGTGGATCTAGATCAATTTTTCAGGATCTAGATCCTCAAAAAATTAGACCCGATGGATCTGGATCGGATCAGAATCCTACTCCCATATTTCGGATCTGAATCTGGGATTTAGTTTTTGAGACCCGATTCGATCCCATTCGATCATTTAGATCCATTTAGTTATATATATATATATATATATATATATATATATATATATATATATATATATATATATATTTTATTACAATTAAATACTTAACCCTAACTTATAACTCTTCAATTTCCTTTTAAAATTCTCCAAAACAAATATGCTCTCAATTTCATTTCAAATTCTCCCAATTATGTATCAATCGGCATTCACGGCGGATCGCGGCACTTATACCACTGACGATCGAGTTGTTTGTTGTTTACTACATTATAGTAAATTTGTAACTAACGTCTTCCAATATAGTGATAATTGTAGAAATTGTAAATAATTATTATAATATTATTGTGTATTTAGATTGTTATGGTGTTACTGTGAATTATAATTGATTTAGAATTTATTTTAGAAACGAAAACATATGGATCCGGGTCTAGATCCTGGACCTTGTGGAT
This sequence comes from Salvia rosmarinus, assembly GCA_036937905.1. Taxonomy (NCBI): domain Eukaryota; kingdom Viridiplantae; phylum Streptophyta; class Magnoliopsida; order Lamiales; family Lamiaceae; genus Salvia; species Salvia rosmarinus. Next base: position 25,017,955 of record CM072823.1, read on the forward strand.
CTTATGGATGTGGATTTGGATCAAATTTTTTGGATCCAATGGATCTGGATCGGATCCGGACCAAAGCAAAAAAAATCGGATCTGGATCTGGACCTAGCCAGATCCGATCCAGATTCGACCCATTGCCATCCCTACTTAAGGGAATTAATTCATCATTATCCCACATTGATTAATGTATCTTCATTAATTGTCTATATAAGTGGTTCATTGAACACTTAGTATAATTATGTGCACAAATGATGGACTGGAAAGCCCACGCGCGCGCCGTCGCCGTCCGCGCTCGGGCCCTTGTCCGGACCCGACCCGGCGCGGCTCCGATTCCGATTCCGATTCCGTGGATCGTGGATCTTGGATCTTGGATATTGATCTTTGGGCTATTTTTTGGGCTTGTTTCGTGGACCTGGTTCCGTGGTCCATTGCCCGTATATTTTGGATCAACGTTTGATCGAGCCCAAAGATGGAGTTGGTCCGAGGCCCAACTCGTGTGGCCTAATCTGTTGGGCCTACTGTGCACTTGAAGAGACGTCCTGATACGTCCAATGAACTTGGACGAACGCGTTGTCCAGATTCGTCGTAACTGTCGGTAACGTTCCGACATGATGACTCTACAGGAAACGTGGGTGTAACTCCCACCTTGTCTCCAGAAACCGTCGCGTAACCCCATTTGCACTCAATTGGGGACATAACTTCGTAACACCCGACATCAATGAGGGTGTTGACTCCAGCATTATCCCCATGAGGGGGACGACGCCTATAAATATGATATGTCTCCCCAGCATAAGCCACCTACTGTCTAAAGTATTTCAGCATTTTCCAATAGCACTCCATACATACATAGTTCGTGTCCAAGCTCTGTCCTCGCCTCCATCCAGTTCACCGGAGCTCGTTGGTCTGCGGTGCTGCCACCTACGAGACGCTGCCGTTTCATCTTTGGGGACGATACGTCAGAATTGAGAGCACTACCGGGATATATCTCGTCTTGCGGAAAGAGGTCTTCTCGACTCGACATTAGATTACGATTTTACAGTTTCTTCTGTTTTTCCTTGTTTTAAGTTCTTTGTTAGTTTTATCTCCTACTTTTACATTTCTTTTCAAGTTGTAATACGTCCGGCAAGTTATAATGCACTGTACGATTTTTCAAATACAAAGATCTCAAATTCGAGTTCATCATGACATGATTTTTAAATTTCTTAATTGAAAAAAAAAAGAACCACTCTTTTTCTCTCACTGATAATTAAAAAAACAAGCAATAAACAATTTAAAGCTTGTCGCCGCCTGTTGTATGTCTTTCCACAGTATTGTTGCCCGTCAATTTAAACACACTATGTTGCAGAATCGATTGATCACGGACTCTTGTTTCTTGTTATAAGAATATAAGAGGGTGTTTGGTTGAGCTTATAAGCTGCCCAAAACAGTTTATAAGTTGTTTTTGGGAGCTTATAAGCTCAACCAAACACCCTCTAAATCTCAATGCAAACATAATAATTCCCAATTTTCCACATTTAAAAATAAAAAATACTTTTCGCTGTAAAACTTACTTCAAACTCTCCAACCACAAGTTTGATTCTTTCACAACAATTATCCATTCATAGATTACTCGTCTTCTACTAAAAAAGTACAACCAATTTGCAAGTTGCAAATAATACTTTCTTCTTCTTGACTTTGATTTCTACTGAAAACGACTTCCATAATTTATCTTCTTAGCTGATTTTCAATTCTTACTCATTAATCCCATTACTTGCCTAAACGTGACAAACACACACACACACACTAAATAGGGTATAATTACTACACTGAGCGAGGCAGTAACTAAAAGACAAAGCGACATTTATTTTCACAGAATTTGAGGTATAAATCCAACTCTTTGAAACTAAGAATCTCGATTCTCTTCTCTTAGGTTCCATGGCTTCCACCTCCCTCAACTATCTCCTCCTCTTCCTCTTCCTTACTCTCTCCCTCTCTACAATTTCCTCTCTCAATCCTAACTCTTCTTCCACTCTTTCACAATCCCATCTCTCCTCACTCAACCAACTCTGCAGATCCTCACCATACCCAAATGCCTGCTTCGAGTCCCTCAAGCTCTCTCTCTCCATCAACATCTCTCCCAACATTCTCTCCCTCCTCCTCCAATCCCTATCCGCCGCCCTCTCTCAAGGCGCAAAGCTCTCCTCCCTCCTCTCCACCGCCGGTGGCGCCAACCTCGTCGAGAAACAGAGGGGTGCAATCCAAGACTGCAGAGAGCTGCACCAGATCACATTGTCTTCCCTCAAGAAATCCATGTCCCGATTAGCCGCCGCCGACTCCAAAAAAATAGCCGACGCCCGAGCGTTTCTGAGCGCCGCCATGACCAACAAGATCACATGCTTGGACGGACTCGACTCTTCCACCGGCCCGATGAAATCGCTGCTGCTCGACTCCATGTCCGGCATCTACATGCAAGTGAGCAACTCGCTCTCGATGCTGTCGAAGCCGGGCGTGCAGAGCGTCGGCGGAGGCAACAGGAGGCGGCTCCTCGGCTTCCCGCGGTGGCTGTCCAGGAGGGCGCGGCGGATCCTGCAAGGCTCCGGCGACGAGTACGATCCGAGCCAGGTGTTCACTGTGGCGGCGGACGGTACCGGGAATTTCACCACGCTTAGCGATGCGATCAATTTCTCCCCGAATAACAGCATTGATAGAGTAATCATATATGTTAGAGAAGGAGTTTATCAAGAAAACGTCGAGATTCCGAGCTGGAAGACGAACATCGTCTTGCTCGGAGACGGCAGCGACGTCACTGTAGTCACCGGAAACAGAAACGTCGCTGATGGATGGACTACTTTCAGATCTGCTACAGTTGGTACATAACATCATCATTAATTCTTTTCAATTATTCAATTTTCGCATCTAAGGTATTAATTATTCGATATTCACAAATTATGAATTTCAGCGGTGTCTGGCGAGGGATTTCTAGCACGTGATATAACTTTCGAGAACACGGCGGGGCCGGAGAAGCACCAGGCGGTGGCCCTGCGTGTCAGCGCTGACTTAGCGGCCGTATACAGATGCGCAGTCACGGGCTTCCAGGACACACTGTACGTCCACTCATTCCGACAGTTCTACCGCGAGTGCGACGTCTACGGCACAATCGACTACGTGTTTGGCAACGCGGCGGTCGTGTTTCAAGGATGCAACATCGTTTCGCGAATGCCAATGCCGGGCCAATTCACGGTCGTGACGGCCCAGTCCCGCGAAAGCCCGGATGAGGACACAGGGATTTCGATGCAGAATTGCTCGATTTTGGCGACGGAGGATCTGTATTCCAACGCCACCGTGGTGAAGAGCTACTTGGGGCGGCCGTGGAGGAATTATTCAAGGACGGTGTTGCTGGAGTCGTATATTGATGATTTTATTGCTCCGGTGGGGTGGACTAATTGGGATGGGGACCAAGGGCTGGACACGTTGTATTATGGGGAGTACGAGAATTACGGGCCGGGCTCGGCCACGGATGGCCGGGTTTCTTGGCCGGGCTTTCATGTGATGGATTACGAGGATGCGTCGGGCTTTACGGTATCCTCGTTTATCACGGGCCAGGAGTGGCTGGATTCCACTTCGTTTCCTTACGATGATCAGGTCTGATTGCTTGTGCCGGTGTGGATGTATTTAATCCTCGTCACCTTTGTTGATTTAGATAATTAGATGATTCAAAAGCATAAATGTAAACAACGCGCGCGCATTGTGCTTTTTAATCAGTTTCTCCTAATGAAAATTGGGGATGATATGTTATCTTATACTTGATCCGTCCACCGAATATAGTCCTAGAAATCTTTGATACGAGTTGTAATAAAAACTGTTGAATATGTTATGAGTGGAGTAAGGGTACCATAATATTTAATTAGTTAGTGGTGAGCCATAAATGATAAAAGATGTAAATAAATAGATTGTTGAGGAAAAAAAAAAAAAATAATGGTGGGTCATGGGTGATAAAAGGTGTAAATAAAAAATATTATTGATGGTAAAATTGAGAAGATAGTAACCATAAATTGATAGAATTGAAATTGGGAGAGATGGAGTATTAGTTATGTTCTATTATTAATTTTATTATTTTACTAACATAATGTACAAATTTATTGTTATATCCTGAACACTAATAACATTTACTAAAAAATTATATATCCTAATTTTAGAATAATCAACCCAAAAAATACTTTTTAATAAATAATACAAATTAAATATAAAAATAATTATAAACCATACGGGGTATTTAATTTTTCATGATTGAGTAATTTTATCTTCATTATTATGATTTCTTCAAGTCTATCTCTTTAAATGAGACATAATCAAACAAGTTAACTCAAATTATATATATTATTAAAGCCTTGGGATATCCAAAAATTCCAATCCATCTAAATAAACAATAATAACTTATATTATTTTTTCTATTTAGGTTAATCCTCAATAGTAAATGTTATCTAATTGGATTAGTGAACCACAGTTAATAATTGAAATATTAATAAATCGTAACCTATTGAGATTAAAGAAAAAAGTATTACAAAATTGATGACGTGACATTAAGTGATAAACCAAAGTTGAAATATAGAAATCCTAAGTGCGAAAATTCACGGTTATGCTAATTGATAAATCTTGGGTGTGAGTTTGCGAAAACGATAAAGAACACAAGAGGTTTTTACGTGGTTCGATCAAGGTAAAGATCTACGTCAACGGATGTATGATTCCTCAATACTTTCACTATGTTTGATTACAATGAATTTATTTAAAAACTCTAGCATTCGATAGTTGCTCCCCTTTCTACCTTCAATCTAACCTCCATTTATACATGTTGTGGATCCCTCAAGATTACCATGGATCCATTGCCTTGTGTGATCCGATCTTTGATGATAGGCTCGATCCTTGAGTATCTCCTTCCATATCTTTTCTTAGATTTGATCTTGAATAGGGTTTAGATGTTGGGCTTTGGGCCGAACCGTGTAGGCCGAAGTTGCTAGGTTGGGCCCAGTTCGCTTGGGCCTGCTATTGGGCTTGAGCGGTTAGGCCCCATATCCTATCATAGCCCTCCCCCAATTAGTCGAGTGACAACTACGCCGAGGTGAGGTGAAGGATGTATTTTGCCGAGGTTGGTTGTTGCTCGGCTGAGGTCATTGTCGAGGATTTTCTTGCCTTTTGGATGACGATGAGGAATCGTATTATCTCGTCCGAACTGGATTGGATGATTTGCCGAGGTCCGAACTGAGTTGGACGATTTACCGAGGTCCGAACTTACTTGGACGATTTGCCGAGGTCCGAACTGACTTGGAACAGGGCTGTCCTCTCATTAATTAAGAGGATGCCGAGGTGGTTGACCGATCTGGAACCGGGCCGTCCTCTCATTAATTAAGAGGATGCCGAGGTGGTTGACCGATCTGGAACTGGGTCGTCCTGTCATTAATTAAGAGGATGCCGATGTGGGGCTCCTCGATACTTCTGGATTGAACTTCCTCCACTGGTGGATTTGTCGAAGACGAGGCTAATTTGCTGAGGACGTCAGCTCGGCTATTCTCCCCTCGTGGGATTCGGTGAATTGTGAAATACCTGAAGCAGGTTAGCATCTCTTTAGCTTTCTCAAGGTATTGCTTCATCCTATCCTCTTTGGCCTCGTATTTTCCTAAGACCTGGTTTACCACCACCTGGGAATCTCCAAAGATCTGGATTTTTTCCACTTTCAATTCTTTTGCGAGACGAAGTCCTGAGATTAGTGCTTCATACTCCACCTCGTTGTTTGTGGTCGGGAAGGAGAACCGAAGTGCATAGGTTACTTCTTGCTTTTCGGACCGAGAAGCAAGATGCCCGCCTGCCACTGCTTTGCATGAGGCTCCGCCCACGTACATTTGCCAGTTTGTGAGGTAGGTTGAGGGCAGTTCCTCCTTTGTTAGGGGCGGATGTCGGAGTGACCTCGTTGGTAGGATCGACATCGAGAAACTTTGCTTCTACAAGGAAATCAGCCGAGCTTGCCCTTTATGGCGGTCGGGGGAGTATATGATTTCATGCTCACGAGCTCCAGTGCCCACTTAACGATACGTCCCGACGATTCAGTTTGGACAAGACTTGTCGCGGGGTAAGTCGCTTAGTACACGGATGGAATGGGCTTGAAAATAAGGTCGGAGACGTCGCATGCTCACCGGTGCAACGCTATTTTTTCAAGTCGGAGTATCTAGTCTCCGGTCCTTTGAGAGCTCGGCTGATGAAGTAAATATGAAGTTATCGTCCGAGCTCATCTCGCACAAGTACCGCACTGATTGCTTCATCCGAGGCAGCCAGATATAAGGAAAGGAGTTCGCTCTCTTTTGGGGCGGACAGTGTGGGCAGATCGGCGAGGTACTCCTTTAGTTGTGTAAAGGCGGTATGGTGCTCTTCCTCCCAGACGAAGTCCGGGGCTCTCCTCAAGATTTTGAAAAAAGGGAGTTGTTTCTCGGCAGCCCGGGATAGGAACCTACTGAGGGCGGCTAAGCATCCGGTGAGTTTGTGGATTTCACGAATTGTTTTTGGCACTTGCATGTCAAGTATCGTCTTCACTTTGGTGGGATTAGCCTTCAACCCTTCTTGAGAAACCCAAAGATCCCAAGAATTTCCCGTTTTACCACTTAACGTGCACTTTTGAGGTTGAGCTTGAGGTTGACCGACCCGAGGAAATGGAGGATAGTTCGAGATCCTCGCATAACTTTCTATTTTTGCTTTTGACCACGATGTCGCCGACGAGACCTCGACGATCTTTCCTATGTGGTCTTTGAATATTCATGCTCACCATTCGTTGGTAGGTAGCTCCGCTTTTCAATCCAAAGATATTTTTCTAGATACGAAGACACAAGTCGATGATGAATGTCGTTTTTGAAGAATCTTCCTTACTCATCAAGACTTGGTGGTATCCCTTATATAGATCCAAGCTCAAGATCTCATGGCCCACCAATGCCTCCACCTTCTTATCAATATCGGGAGGATATGATCCTTTAGCGGTGTTTATTCAGATCGGTATAGTCGACACACATGCGCCACCCCCTTCCTGGCCTTCGAACTATGACGGGATTAGTCATCCAGGTTGGGTACTTGACCTTGAACAGGATCTTGGCTTCCTGGAGTTGGGTCACTTCGTCCCTTATCACCTTGCTGCGCTCTGCCGCAAACACCCTCTTCTTTTGTCGAATTGGTTGGGTAGCCGGATCGATGTTGAGTCGATGAGTGATGAGCTCGGGTGACACTCATGTCATGTCGAGTGGTGTGACGACCCGACTTTCCAATGAAGTACGGATCATATGGATCGTCGCCGGTATGATAAAGTAGCGGAAATAAACATAACTAATCAAGACAATCAACCAATCAACTACTTAATAACGATAGGTTAAAAGGGATAAACAATCGATACCAACTCAAGTCCTAGAAGGACTTGTCGAAAGGGTTCAAGGTTCAACATAACCCAATCGATGAGAATTTAAAGTACGAGGTACGACCTCCAATTCAATACTGAAATAAGCGGTTATAATCAAAACATTAATAATATCGAGTTAGGCGGCAAATAAACGTGTGGACATACATATGACGATGCATGCCCAAGGTTCTAGAAACCTTTCTAATTAAGCATAAAAAATAGTCGCTACTCGCACCACCTCGCACTCATCATCGATCCTTGCTCAACCTGCACGTCAAAAACGAAATGCAGGGCTAAGTACAAAAGTACTCAGTGGACTCGTTGCCAAAATATTTTCTTTGTCAAAAGTTATTAACTGCCCACAATAGCGCATGAGGATTTTAGTTAAAAGACTCAAGCCTATTAAATATTTTATCGTTTTTCAAAAGCGTTCGGCCGAACTATTTCATTCACGTTGTTTCCATATCTGATCATTCATTCATTCATTCGCGCACTATGGAGGTGGCCACCACACATAGTCGCCGTGACCGGTCGAGGTAGCTAACCTTAACACACAATAATATCGTACACAATCCGACTTAGTCCTCAACTAAGTCGGATCCTATCGTTATTTTTTTAACGTTGGTGGACCAACACATTCACATACCACATCGATATATCAATCTCGGATAGGATAACAACAAAACATAAACATTTGGCGATCGATAACATTTCATGTGATAATATTTCATAAAGCTTTGTAAAACATGCTTTGAGATATGCATAACATTTTCGTTTCAAGAAAGCCCACCGCTAATCCAAAGCTTAGTGGTTCTAAATGAAAGGGGTGAGTATCCTTCCTCAAAGAACTTCACGCCCGATCGAACCCTTCATAAGAAAATAGCCGTTCTTAGGTTCTTTCTATCGATCGATGGTCGCTTATAAATTACGACTTTAAAGTTCCCAATTAGGGTTTCTTTATGATTTTATGTGATTGTTTTAAGATAATTTCCATTATCTTACATTCCCAATTCTCAAGCTATATTACCTCATCGCTCATAGGTGAACTTCAATTATGAATCACATATTCGAGTCTATCCTCGACTCTTAACCTTAGTTTTATTATAACGTTATTAGGTTATAGGTTATCGGTAATCAAATTATGATTGGTAAATTAGGATATTCTCAAGCCACTAACTAGACTTAACAATTATAGTTACGCCCCTAGTAGGTTATGTGACGACTTGTCGTATTAGCACGATAATTAAAGAGGAATATTGACTTACAAATCAAGTGGACATATGCTATCATGTAAGTAATTAGTACTTAAGAATAAATGGAGTACTTCGGGAATATTAACTCACTTTTGAGACATAAGGATCGACGCGTCTTATGTTCAATCGTTGTTTACATTACGACATTGTCTATTTAACTTAGCTCACGGAGGTTACATATGTCGATAATCGTTATTCATTATCGAGTTGTGTTTACGCCCGACTAATATCGTATTGAGTTGTCGTTATTGAATATTAACGTTGTAGCTCGACTTTTGGTTTTTTCTAACGAGGAACTTCGTTGAGTATTCTTTCATTAATAAAACCCTAATTTGTGTCTAACTTCGATTCTCGTTTATTCCGCCTTAAGTTATCGAAATTGGTCGATTTCTTTCGATTCTCGTTCATATAGTATTATGTTGTTTACGTTCGGGGTTTTGGTTTGTCGGTTCAACATAAACATAAACATTCAACATCAACAAAACCATACACAACATAACTATACTAAGCATTAGAAAACCCTAATTTCTAATGCAATACACAATCATTGTGTAAGTGTTCATAAGTGTTCCATTCATCCACCCTAATCACAACCACTCATTCTAAGTTTATAATTAACTATCATAGCATCATTTAACATTAGAATCGAACTCATACTTAGCCATTTTGTTACGTTTTCGATAATTAGCAACAATTAGCATATGTATCCAATAAATTCCAATAAAATCATGTTATACTCCTATCATACTATAGAATTTAATTATCAACTCAATATCATCATATAAAATTTTAAACCATAGGTTAAAATTTCTGTAACTTTCGGCCATTTCAAACAACAAGCTTTGGTGTTCAATAAATTCCACAAAAATTATTTCATGCTTATACTATATACTAAACATGAAATATCACTTCATATCATGCATTAAAATTTAAAACCATGTTTTTCATCCTTAAACATTTTCGGTAGTCACATGAACATGTATATACATTTTAAATAAATTCCAATCTTGCACAATATGGTTATATATGTAATAGCATGTAATATTAACACCAAACATTTACCAATATTCATAATATTACACATCCTATTATTTTCAACAATAAAAACCAAATAAATAACTACATGTATATATATAAGCCACGGTTCTTTAAAAAAAATAGGAGAGGTGTTTGAATAAATTCAAGGTTAATGTATGATGTTCATATCATACCCTAAACCCCATATCTCAACTATTTTCCTCAACCAAAATCAAACAACAAATATATATATATATATATATATATATATATATATATATATATAGTATTCGCCATTTCAAAATAAATAGGAGATGTGTTTCAAAAATCCCAAGATTTATATATGATGTTCACATCATATATTAAACACCATATCTCAACTATTTTCCACAAAAAAAATTAAAATCAAGGCTTAAATAAAGCCAATAACTCACGGCCTTTCTTAAAAAAATTTCCAAAAATTATAGAAAAATTATGATATTTATTATACATGCTTATAACACATTAGCAAGTAACAATATCAAATAACATTCACAAAATCATGCTTTAACATATTTAAAAATAAATAAAGCATAAATCGAAAAAATATAAACATGCTCCAAAATTTATGAAATTTTTACAGTAGCCTTAGAACATCATTCTAAGCATTTTTCATTCATGGCTCAAGAGCATTTGGAGGCTCTAAAGTCACAAAAATAAATGGGAAGTAAACTAGGGTTTTTAAACCCAAAAATTCAAAATAAAATTTCCACTCCATTAGGATGGAAGAGGATGATGAAAAATACCTTTCTATGGTCTTAGAAGGATTATTTGAGTGTGGGAGAGGTTGGGGAGGGAGGATTTAGTGTTGGGAGTTTGAAAAGTGTAGAGAGAAATTTGAAAAATGAGAGAAAATGTGAAAGAGTGAATGAGGTCTGGTCTTGAACGTCCCCCTCCTGATATTATAGACCTAATGGCTGTCATTGCCCATTTTGGGGTGGTCTTGGTGGTAGTTGGGAGGTGGATTGGTCAAATTACCCGTTTTGGTATGTTAATACCGACTCTTTAAGTTTTAACGCACTTTCGATCGATTTCTCGGAACCTTAAAGTTCTATCTTATTAAATAGCCTTTAAAAGACTTATTTTAATGTTCATAAAAATTTCACGAAGTTCGGACGTCGTTCGATAAGTCAATTCAATTATCGCGGAAAAGCTGTTCATGATTAAAATATGCCCATTCAAAATTCTATTGAATTTTGAGCTTTCATAACTAATTTGAGTCTTATAAAGCATATTTTATTGATTTAGACCCTCGGTTCGAGTTTCGGGTCGTTCGGATCAATTTAGGGTTTTCCCGGTATATTTTACCCGGCGTTCGATTAAGTTCTTCAGGAATTCCCTTGTAAATTGATTCTTATAATTTCTAAATTCATAATAAATTATTCCTTCATGATTTTGGTTGTTATCACTATTTATTATGATTAGCACGGATGGAAGTTGTTCCGGCTCGTAAATAGTGTTTTTAAGACTGATCGGGCAAGTATGCCCGAAAATTCTCATTCTTCGCATTCTCACATGTTTTTATGTGAGGATTCTAAAATGAAACCGTTCGTGAGGATTCATTCTCGATATTTCATTCTATGTTCAGCTACCAGAAAACCCTAATCCCAGTGGGACTAGTTATCGATTTTGATTTCTTTAGTACTCGATCTCCGAATCGATTCTAATTCATTTCATTGGTTTCCTTAAACATAATTAAGGTCTAATAACCACAATTAAGTGATTCAAACATCACTAATAAAAGTTTTAAATTTTTCGGGTTATTACAAGTGATGACCATGCGAACACGTCCATGTATTCCCTCAGAAGTTGCATAACATGTTGTCGAACGTCAGTGGGACCCTGGGTGCCGACCTTGACGACCTTGGAGGGATCGTCGTCATATAATTGGAGGTCGTCAGTCAGATCATCCCGTGGTGACAACTTCGAGGATTTACAGAATTCTTGGGCACGAGGTAAGCCCCGTCTTGGGTTGAGATCCTCGGGCATTCTTTCGCTATTGCTTGATCACCTTGGATACTTAATACTCCTGCCGGGGTGGGTATCTTGACGGTGAGGTGGTAGACCGAGCAGACGGCCTTGGTGGCATAGAGCCAGTCTCTTCCGAGGATGATGTTATATGGAGAGGGAGCCTTGACAATGAAGAACTGAATGGCTTTGGTGACCGATCCGGGAGCACGCCTCGGTGACCGGAAGGGTAATGATGCCTTCTAGTTATATCGCCTCCTGAGTGAAGCTCCGAAGTTTAGATGGTGCTGGATGAATGTGAATCCCTCCGACCTCGAGTTTGCCTAAGCAACTTTGGAAGATGATGCTGACAGAGGCACCTATGTAGATGTAGACCCTGTGGACGTTTTTATTACCCACCACTGCTTGTATGGTAATAGCATCTTGATGTGGCATGATCTTGGGTATCGGGTCGTTGTTGGAAAACACGACGCTCTCATCGTCCCGAAGTCGTTTGTTTTTTAGCTCCTCGGGGATCGGTCTCCGAGCTTCGGTTCTCAATGACGACCTCGTCGCACCCACAGGAAGTCCGGTGATGGCGTAGACTTGTTCCATTGCGTTGGGTGAGCCGTCGTCCTCGTCATCATCGGGGTGCGTCATCTTCGAGGTCTGCCCACAATTGTTGCCACCTCCGTTCTTTCCTTTGAGCTTCTTGCTTCCCGACTCAGTTGTGGTGCGGTCGAGGTATTTCTTAAGCACCCCTCTTTTAACGAGCTCGTCTATCTCCGAGCTCAGATTTCTGCAGTCATCGGTATTGTGACCATACCCCTGGTGGTAGTCACAATACTTGTCCTTCGACTTTCTCTTGGATCCTCCTTTCATGGGAGGTGGTTTCTGGAAGAGCTCGGTGTGAAGTTCAAATATCTCCGCCCTTGACTTGAGCAGATTATGCATGTTATTGCTAGGATTTGGCCGAGGTCCCAGTCTAGACTCCATTGGGCCTTTTTGATTACGTCAAGGCACTTCGCGATCGGTGCCTCTTCCTCGATCATCCGGCTTCTTCTTCTCGATTTTCTGCTCGTCCCATGTCTCTCTCTTTTTACGATCCGACTCGTCCCCTTTAACATAGATATCCACCAAGGTCCAAAGGCTACCCGCCATCTTCGGTTTCTCCCTGGTGATTTCTTTGTTTAGTGCGCCAGGTCGGATCCCATTTTTGAATGCGTTGATGATGTAGAGGTCGTTGCTCTCATCGATCTTGAGGGATTCTTTGATGAACCTTGAGACGAAGTTTGACATCGTCTCGTCTCGTCCTTGGCGGATGGTGAGTAGGTCGGATGAAGGTTGCTGAGGTGGCATCTTTTGATAGAAGCGCCACTTGAATTGATCCATGAGATCTCTGAAGCTATGTATGCTGTTTTGGCGAAGTGAGGTGAACCAACGCCGGGCGTTGGAGACCAGCACCTCGGGGAAGATCTTGCACATGTGAAAATCTTCCATCCCCTGATTTGCCATGTTAGTAGTATAGGCAAAAAGAAAATCTGAGGGATCTCCCAGACCGTCATAGGCGGCGATGTTGGGTGCTCGATATCGCTGCGGTAGGGGTGTATCCAGGATTTCTCTGGAAAATGGGAGATGATCCGTCCATGTCGGTCGAATCCCGGGAGTTCGTTGCCATCCCTCCCAGGAGGAGTGGGAGACCGATAGCGACATCTATCGTCTCTCTGATGAGGGGATCGACTCCGTCTTTCCTCTCTTCGGTCCTGTTCGGCCACGCGGACGTGTCTAGGCGAACGACTTCGGCAGTTGTGCCGAGGTGACCGAATTATCGGGTGAAGCCGGGGTGAATGGTTATGGACGGCTTGTTGAGGTGATCGACTTCGGGCATCATGCCGAGGTGATCGTCCTCGGCTATCTCACCGAGGTGAACGTCCTTGGCTGTTTCGCCGAGGTGAACGTCCTCGGCTATTGCGGAGAGGTGAGCGACTCCGGGCGCTCGTGATTGCCAAACTGGGCGTTCTATTTATGGTTCTTGAGGTTCCCGCTTCATTCGCCCTCTGGCTCAGAAAGGTTTGAAATTGGCCCATATGGGCATTGAGGAATTCAGACACAGCTCTGCCGAGGACCTCATGAGATTGGTGAGTCGCTTGTTCACCGGCGTTGTGGTCGGCTTCTTCCTCTTAGGTAGGGCGACGGTCCTGAGGGTGTATAGGTAGGTCCTCTATGTAACCCTCAGGCGTGTTGTTATCGGCAATGACGATTTTTTTTCCCCCTACTGCGAATACTGATTGGGGTCTTCGATCCGTCTGTTGCCAAAGACCACCGCGGCGCTAATATTTGCAGGTCCTTGTCATTGATTTTGCATAGAAAACGAAGCTTTTTGTTCAAAGTTTCCCACAGACGACGCCAATGATAAATCTTGTGTGTTAGTTTGCGAAAACGATAAAGAACACAAAAGGTTTTTACGTGGTTCGATCAAGGTAAAGATCTACGTCCACGGAGGTATGATTCCTCAATACTTTCACTATGTTTAATTACAATGAATGTAATTAAAAACTCTAGTATTCGATAGTTTCTTCCCTTTCTACTTTCAATCTAACCTCCATTTATACATGTTGTGGATCCCTCAAGATTACCATAGATCTCTTGCCTTGTGTGATCCGATCTTTGATGATAGGCTCGATCCTTGAGTATCTTCTTCCATATCTTTTCTTAGATTTTATCTTCAATAGGGTTTAGATGTTGGGCTTTGGGCCGAACCGTGTAGGTCGAAGTTGCTAGGCTGGGCCCAGTTCGATTGGGCCTGCTATTGGGCTTGAGTGGTTAGGCCCCATATCCTATCACTAATATTTTTATATGGATGTGACGGATTTGGGCCTTCAAAGTTCACTGCCTAGTGCGCTCTAGGGATGGCAACGGATCCAGGACCCGGTCCAGATCCGTGGATCTAGATCCATTTTAAGGATCCGGATCCTCAAAATCTAGACCCGACGGATCCGGAACATATATCAATATTTCGATCCGGATCCGAGTTTAGGTTTTAAGACCGGATCGGTCCGGATCCGGACCCGCCTAATTTTATATATATATATATATATATATATATATATATATATATATATATATATTTATTATAATTAAATTAGTTAACCTAAATAATTTCTATTCGTATGCCTCTCGTCATTCCCAATTTCCCATTCCAAAATCCATTTAGTTTATATATATATATATATATATATATATATATATATTATTTTATTATAATTAAATACATAACCCCAACTTAAAACTCTTCAATTTTCTTTTTCAAATTATTCCAAAAAATATGTTCCAAATTTCATTTCAAATACTCCCAATTATGTATCTATCGGCATTCATGACGGGTCGCGTTACTTACACCACTGGCGATCGAGTTGTTTGTTGCTTCCTACTTTATAGTAAATCTGTAACTAACGTCTTCAATATAGTGATAATTGTAGAAATTCTAAATAATTATTATAGTATTATTATGCATTTAGATTATTATGGTGTTACTGTGAATTATAGTTGATTAGAATTTATTTTAGAAGCGAAAACATATGGATCCGAGTCTAGACCCTGAATCCTGTGGATTTTATGGATCTGGATCTAATTTTTTTGGACCCAATAGATTTGGATCGGATCCGGACCAAAGCAAAAAAAATCGGATCTGGATCTGGACCTAGCCAGATCCGGTCCAGATCCGCCCCATTGCCATCCCTAGTGCGCTCCATCCAATTTGATGCACGGTCGATCCTAGGTAAGGACAAGTCTTTTCGTGGGTCGGGCCGATTCGACCCGAATTTATTATTATTAATATATTAATTTATAAATAATATATTTATTCAGAATAAGTGATATTTTTATTAAAAGTAACTGATACATTTACTCATAGTAAATTATATATATTGAGGATAAATCTAACAACTACGAAAGGAGACGTCGGATTAGTCTGGCACGACGAAAACTAGCAACCAGAGACCAAAGAACATGTTAGAACCCTCATAAGAGCACCGATGTGAGTGTTGACTGAAGCGACTCTGATGTTCAAGTCAGTTAAAATAATCGACGAAAATACGATAAATAAATAGTATAATGAAGGGTTATTAGTATATAAAAACACAAACTTTGATGTGATTTTAGTTTTGCACACGAACTTTAAAAAGAGTATATAAATACACGAATTTTAATTGATTTTGATTTTACACATGAACTTTAAAAGGAGTATATAAATACATGAACTTATTAATTGTAGTAATTTTACCAAATTTTATTTTTTCGATCAAATTGAAATTGACATGGCATTAGATATAATGAGTTGACAACGATGTGAAAATCTTAAAGTTCGTGTGTTAAGAAGAAGAAGAGATTTGTAGCAACCTACTTGTTGTCATTTATTCCATTTACAAACAGTGGGTTTAAGATTTTAAGTGCTCTCTTCGTTTTGTGTGTGTGTTATATTCCTTTATTTATTTCTTTCTTTCCGTGAAGTGTATATATATTTTGTGTGTGTTAATAAATCAATGTGCGTGTTTTGTCAAATGTAAATGTTTCTTTTATATTTTGTTTATTAATTTATTTCCACGACGTTATCAACTCATCATATCTAATGCAATGTCAGTTTCAATTTGATAGAAAAAATAAATTGTAATAAAATTACTAAAATTAATAAGTTCGTGTATTTATATACCCCTCTTAAAGTTTATATGCAAAATCAAAATTATATCAAAGTTCGTGTATTTATATATTTATTTTAAAGTTCGTGTGTAAAACTAAAATCACTTCAAAGTTCGTGTATTTATATGTCAATAACCCTAAAATAAACAATTAACGTAAGAGAGATGAAGTAATAGTGCATGTCTGGTCGAACTATCTAGTCAGGCTAGTCAGATGATGATAATCCGCCAAAGATGAGAGCATGGAGGTGAAAAAGAGAGTAAGAGAGAGTGCAAAGATCGTATTAGTGTTTAGAGACGAATGTGAGTGTGAATGATTGGATATCCGTTTGACCTAGTCGTCTTATATTTATCGGTAAAGTTGGTGAAAGCTAGGGTTTCTGGGTACCCTCCTCGCTTGCCTTGGTTGTTTCGATTTTCTAGGAGGAGATACTCCATAATCTTCTTTAACTTCCTCTATAAATAAAAGTATCGGCTTCGCTTTGACTTGGTCAGTCAACCTAGGCTCGTTATGGGGGCCAAGATGGACTTTATAAGACTTGGTTAGCACCAGGCTTATTTGTATGAATTGAGCTTACCAATCCAATTGAATCTAGTAATTGGACTATACGAAATTTGTTCATTACAGTTTGTCCCCATTCTTCAAGTAAATGTTGTTTTGGTTGGAGAGTATCAAATTTAACACGTGTTGAACGCATTTGGACTATTAGAGTTCCGGGCTCAAAATTATTGGGTACCCGAGGACTTGAATCTCTATTCAACAATTTTTATGAATCGAGATGCAACAACAAAGCTATATTTGATGTCTGACACAATGCCATTTGTATGAGACAAACAATACTTAATTGAATATGTAACAATGCTATTAATAATAGTTAGTTAGTAACACGCTATCGACATTAATTAACAAATGAGAATTCAATGGGTAAGTATAACATGTCAGCTATAGCGGAGTATGTTGGATTTATATATAAAAAAAACAAAATAATTGAGTTTGTATATAATATTTCATATTATCACTATTTCGATTTTCTATTTGAATTGTTTACTTTATTGTAAATATTGTTACATTATCTCATACAAAAGTTAGATCATACAGTGTATAGAAAATCACATAAATCTGTATGATTGTTTAAGCTAATTGAGATATTTTGCAGCATAGATAAGAAGTGACTTGACTTAGTTAGTTGTTTGTCTATGTTGGTATGTCTTAAAGTATTGATGTATCACAATAAGATGAGTTCTTCTGTCTGACCGTCGTGAAGAACATAGATCTCGATGACTTTACGTTGATCTAAACCTTGTTAAGATTTAAGGTGAGTATGAGTTACTGATCATCACTTTGATTTGTTATGGGTTAGGATTACATGGGATAACTCAATATTCTCCGCATCTTGGGTGGTGACAGTGCTTGTATATCATGTTGGTTATCTATATCAAGTCACCGTATCTGTTTAGGATGATGACGTCTATTTAAGGAACTCAAAATGTTTATTGTATTAAACCATACAAGTTGAGTTAGCTCAAGTACAAAAATAAAGCTAAGTGGTACTACTTAAAGAATTAAAAAGATTAATTATTTTAAGTAGTCAGGGTGCTATAGAAAATTAATGGACGTGCGATATCTTAAATACAGGAATTCATAAATTTAAGTACAAGTCCGACTCAAGACAAACTAGTCTAAACCCCTTGTTAACTAGAATCGAGCCCGACACTAAATTCTTGCGAATGTCCGGGACATGCAGCACATCCTTCAACGTGATCTCAATGCCGGATGACTGATAAGCCTCATTTTACCTGATTTATAAGGCTATATTCGTTTCGTTTATAATTGATAGGTGATCTTTTGAGCTGTCTTTTGATATATTTATGTTTACCTTGGAAGATATTATGCCATGTGTATTTCGTGTTATTTTAGCACAGGTTTTGATGTCAAAAGGTGGATCACGATAAAGAGAAATCAACTAGCCCGGTCGCGAGTTCACGCGAATAATATTTGTTTAAAAACGACGTTGAATATGATGAAATGGATATGACAAGGATGGATGTGAAAAGTTTACTATGTTAAAGAGCATCTCGATAGGAGTCCATAGGCACAAGCGGATCTTAATTCGGAGTCCGGACGAGAGAGAACGGAGCGAAACAGCGAAGTCATGCGTAGCACGAGAAAACAAGACTCGCGAGATTTGCTCGCGACCCGAGGTCGCGAGACAAACCCGCGAAATAGAGTAAATGGATGCACGTACAAGATGACTTCGCGACTTTGCTTCGCGAGTTTAGCTCGCGAGCAAAGCTCGCGAGGAAGAATAGAGATGCGGCAGACTTTAAAAGCTTTGCAACTTTAAATCGCGACTTGTGCTCACGAGAGAGTCTCACGAGGCAGCAACAGAGATGCGGCATGATGGTTTCCTCGCGAATTTCGCTCGTGACTTTTTCGCGAGCACGTGTCGCGAGACGTCGTGTCCTAGGGTTAATATATAACACAGACGTCAGAATTGAAAGGGGATCGCACACATTACACGAGATGTAGACGAGAACAGAACACTTTTCCTTGCATTCTTTCTTTCGCACGTTTAGTTTTATAGTAGAAGAATTTTGCTTTCAATTTTCTTTACTTTTGTAATTTAGTTTTCAATTCAGTTTTCGTTTTCAAGTTTTAACTAAGATTTCAGATTCATCTACGGATCCAGAGTTGCTACAATTTTTCATCATGGATTCCTACTTTTTATTTATTTAATTCAATTTATATTATCTTTATTTATTTATTGATTTAGTAATTTAATTATGCGTAGCTAAATTCCGTATTGATCCTGGGGTTTGTATGTCTGACTAGATTCGTATAATTTATATGTTGATACTGTTTTGCCGTCCCATTCATGATTTATAATTCTTGGCTTTAATTCTCATGTGTTGGTATCTGATCAATATTAATGCATGCTAGTTATGTGATTGATGTCTTGTCGAAATTAATTGCATAATCGATTTCTTGAATATATAATACAGTTTTTTCCTTGAGACCTGGCTGAAATAGGTGAACTGTAGGAGGGTATTCTTTGTGTGCTTTTGGTAATTAGCTTACTTCTCTTGAGACCCGACGAACATAGAGTTTAGGCTAACCTACTACTATAGGCTGTCCTGGCGGAAACTATAGTTACATTAGTGATCCTTCATATGAATGTGGATTAAATTGGTAAACAGAGTAATAGGTTAATTGTGTGAATCTGGTTAGGTTAAGTACATCCATAGGGTCAGTCGTTTATATCTAGTTTTATTCCTATTTATATTTTGAGTCTAGATTTATTTTTATCTCTCTTTTGATATTCTGTTGCTTGAATAATAATTAAGATTCTGTGTGGATTATTTGCTGTGTTCTCGAGTCACAGTCCATATGGATACGATATATATACTTGTTGTTTTACTATCATTTAATTGGTAGGAAATTTAGCGATCAAATTTTGGCCGTTGCCGGGAACTGTTTAGATTGCATAGTGATAATTTTCTGGATTGTAGTTATTAATTCAGGCTTATAAAAAAACATATAAATATAGAAAATAAAATAAAATAAATTATTATTTTTGTGTTGCTTCTTGGATCTGATTTGGTTTTTATCTCGCTGTGCAGTGCATGATTACAAGATCCCAAAGGAAAGAAATTGTTCCATTGGATCTTGAGATTGAAAGATCGCATAAAAGAGAGCGTAGAAAAAGAAGACAACAAGACATGACAGATAGACAACCCCAGGGCCATGATAGAATGGCCGAGATGGAAGAGATGCTAGCCGCAATGCAACGCCAATTGGCGTTGAATAATCAGATGGGCTAGATGGGTGGACGAGCACCACCTATACCGCTAAATCACATGTACAGGCCACCGACGGATCAGTTCCAAGGTGGAGAATGGGGACCGAACGTCAACGCGAACAACTTTGAGCTAAAGCCTGCCCTCATCAGCATGATCCAAATGGAGCAGTTTGGGGAGGGTTACTGAAGACCCCAACGCACACTTAGAGGCATTCATTGATATATGTGATACTATCAAGCAGAATGGAGTGCCGGCTGATGCCATCTGGATACGGATGTTCATATTTTCTCTCTGAGTCGAGCGAAAGAGTGGTTCAAGAGCTTGGGCGGATCACGGATTACCACGTGGGAGCGACTACGTGAAAATTTCGTCTAAATACTTCCCACCGCCAAGGCTCGAGAAGATCATTCTTTGAGATCTCCCATTTTAACAATTGGGAGATGAATCATTATTTGAAGCCTGAGAGCGATTCAGAAACCTGCTCCGAAAGTGTCCACATCATGGGTTTTCACCTGAACAACAAGTAACCCAATTTTATAGTGGACTCAATGCTAACACCCGTAGCATTGTTGATGCGTCAGTTGGAGGATGCCTTCTCAATCGAGGAATAGATGAAGCGTTGAGAATTATTGAGGAGATGGCATCCAACAGTTATCAATGGTCGATGAAGAGACAGTCGATCAGAAGAGTGGCTGCTGTAGAGTTGGACGATAAGTATGATGATTTGTTAGAGAAATTCACAACTCTGCAGAAAGCATACGAAGCCGAGAGGAAAAGGCAGATGACTATAGCCATGGCGCAAAATATGGAGGAGGTTCACTATGTGAACCAAAGGAGTAATTTCCAAGGAAACCAAAGTGGGAATCCACCATATCATCCCAACAATAGGAATCACCCCAATTTTTCCTATGCTAATGCGCAGAATGCTCAGCAACCACCACCTGGTTTTGCTGTGAATAATGGGATGATTATGGAGCCTAAGAAGCCGAACCTTGAAGAGATTATGCAACAAGTGTTGGCGAGCAATCAGCAAATAGCAGCGAGTCACCAATAAATTATGGCTCAACAAAATATTGATTTGACTTGGGAATAGGCTAAACACACGAGAAACACGATCATGCCATTAATAACACGGTGATAGCCCTTGAAAACAAGTAAAGATGATAGAGAACCAAGTGGGGCGGATGGCGATGAAAGATTTGGAATGCCTGAGCGAGGGCAATTTCAAGCAACACTAAATGTAATCCTAAGAATCAAATGCCTCCGAATTAGTGTAATGATATTTATTTGAGGAGCGGAGCTTCATATGAAAATCATCCGGAGAATCAAGGAGAGAAACAATACAGTGAACGAGGAGAAGAAGAAGAGGGTGAAGATCGGACGAATTCTTGACTCGCGAGCAATTCTCGCTACTTACTGTCGCTAAGTTGTCTCACGAGAAAAAGCAGCCCGAGCACAGAACCAGTCCTCGCGACCTTCCTCGAGGAAGGTCGTGAGGAATCCCACGAGGGATCGTCGAAAGCGAGACTTACATCGCGACTTTTCCTCGCGAGCAAAGGTCACGAGAGAAACTCGAAGCCTGGAGAGGACCTCGTGACTTTCAACCTCGCGAGCAAAGGTCAACCGATGAGAACCCATTTCCTCAAATATGGCGAGGAGTTCGGCCGATTCAAAGAGGAAGTCGACATCACCATACCTCGTGAGGGAGTCTGCGGATACATTAACTTTTTCAAAGACCTGGCAAGCAAGAAGTAGTTAGGAAGAGGCCATGCCATCGAAATGAAGGATCCGGGGAGTTTCACGTTGGAGTGCGAGATTGCGTAACATACATTCCCCAACGTGTTGTGTGATTTGGGAGCGAGCATCAATTTGATGCCCTTATCTGTGTTCAATCGCTTGGAGCTGGGGAAAATAAAGTCAACTAAAATATCATTGATGATGGCTGACAGGTCAGTCGCATATCCTAAGGGAATTGTTGAAGATATGTTGGTAAGAATTCGGGACTTTGTCTTTCCTGCTGATTTTGTTATTTTAGACATTCCTGAATTTAAAAACCAACCACTAATCTTAGGTCGGCCTTTTCTAGCAACTGGTCGTGCTTTAATTGATGTTCAGGAAGGTGATCTTACATTACGTGTCAACGATGAGGAGCTGAAAATCTCAATATATGATACCATCAAGCAACACGATAGTTCAGAGCACGATGAATGCTATTCGATCACCACTGCCACAGCTGAACAAGTCTCGCGCTTGGATGTTAACTGACCAGTTGAGGAGGATGCTACAAAGAAGAGATGGACTCGGCATGGAACTCCGAGTGATTTGTTCAAGTTTCGGGGAGACCACTTCCACACTCAGTGGTGGTCTGCGGTGAATGATAAATACAGAGGCAAGCATAGGTTTGGGAAGAAGTCTGCTGCCAAAACGCCAGATTGATCGAGGTATGAAATGGTCTAGGTAAAGACATTTAAATTTAGCACTTGTTGGGAGGTAACCCAATGTTTTTCTTTGTTTTGTTTGTTTTTCGTTTTTTTTTTTATTTTTTGTTTTGGTTTGTTTTTTTCGTGTTTGGGTTTTGTGTCTATTTTGGGTTGAGTTGAATGACGAGCAGCCAATGATGAGAATTTTTTTTTATTAGAAAATTTATTGCAACTGGTTTTGTGAGACGAAGCATGTTATGATTATTGTGAGTATTGAGCCTTTGAGAACTTCATCACACTTTTGAAACCTGTGAGACTTGAACTTTTGACTGTCATATCTTTTCAGTCTTGTTTCTTTCTGTGTGAATAGTTTGAAATAGCATGTGTTTCTCTATAACTTGCTCTGGATCTTTTTCAAGGTTGCATTGATGTGCTTAAGAATTATGAGATGATATTAGGCATTCTTTTCTTAGCTTATACACTATCCAAACACTAACCTGTTATTTTATTATCCTTTGATGAGCTTGTTTGAGCCTACTTAATTCTTTCATATAGCCATGAGTTGGGTTATGTAGTTAGTATGATTTTTGGTTGTTTGAAATTGAGAGTTGAGAAAAAGAAAGGAAAGAAAATAGATGTGGATAAAGTGATAATTAAAAATAGTTTCTTACCCATATAAGTTCCAAAAAAAAATATGAAAAAAAAATTATGAAAAAAAAGAATAAACGAGTTAGCACAAGTGTGCGAAAAGAACATACATGGGTAAGTAGCTAGTGCTTGAAATGAGTATATCACTTCGATGAAAATTATGGAGTTCTTAAAAGAAAATGACTTTTTGGTATGGAGAATTGAAAGGAATTGCGAAAGTTTGAGAATTGTATCTTGTGATGCTTATGGTATTTTTCATTATGGGATTATGAGTCACTTAGCCTAAATATATCCTACCTTACCAAAGAGTCTATATTATAACCTTATATAAGACTTTTTTATCTTAGTTCTTGAGCACATATTTGAGCAATGGAGAATTAGACGATTTGCAAGCTTATGGTAGATTCCATGTGTTTTTAAACTTTGAGAGTATACACATCCTCCTTGATACACTTGAGTGTTTGAGATTTCTTATATATACATCCATGTTGTGGGGATTCAAGTTTAAGAAGGCTTGTGCTTATAATTATTATGATATGTGGAGTTTAACGAAAGATGTTGTGATTTGATTCATTTGATTAAATCGGTTATTGCTCATTACTCTGAGGCATATTGCTTTTGTCGGTCGACTCTTTGCCTGTCTTTGGTCGTCTCTCTCTTGTTCTGATTTGTTTGAGGACAAACAAAAGGTTAAGTTTGGGTGAGTTGATAAGCCTCATTTTTACATGATTTATAAAGCTATATTTGTTTCGTTTATAATTCATAAGTGATCTTTTGAGCTGTCTTTTGATATATTTATGTTTACCTTGGAAGATATTTTGCCGTGTATATTTTGTGTCATTTTAGCACATGTTTTGATGTCAAAAAGGTGGATCACGATAAAGAGGAATTAGCTAGCCCGGTCGCGAGTTCACATGAAGAATATCTATTTAAAAACGACGTTGAATATGATGAAATGGATATGAAAAGGATGGATATGAAAAGTTTACTATTTTAAATAGCATCTCGATAGGAGTCCATAGGCGCAAGCGGATCGCAATTCGGAGTCCGGACGAGAGAGAACGAAGTAAAATAGCAAAGTCGCGCGCGCAGCGCGAGAAAACACGACTTGCGAGATTTGCTCGCAACCCGAGGTCACGAGACAAACCCACGAGCTAGAGTAAATAGATGCACGTACAAGATGACTTCGCGACTTTGCTTCGCGAGTTTAGCTCGCTAATAGAGATGCGGCAGACTTTAAAAGCTTCGCAACTTTATATCGCGACTTTTGCTCGCGAGCGCATGTCGCGAGACGTCGCGTCCTAGGGTTAATATATAGTGGGACGTCATCTTGGATTCCTACGATTTTATTTATTTAATTCAATTTATGTTATCTTTATTTATTTATTTATTTATTGTTTTAGTAATTTAATTATGCGTAGCTAAATTTCGTATTGATCATGGGATTTGTATGTCTGAGTAGATTCGTTTAATTTATCTGTTGATACTGTTTTGCCGTCCCATTCATGATTTATAATTCTTGGCTTTAATTCTCATGTGTTGGTATCTGATCAATATTAATGCATGCTAGTTATGCGATTGATGTCTTGGCGGAATTAATTGCATAATTGATTTCTTGAATATATAATACAGTTTTTATCTTGAGACCTGACGGAGATAGGTGAACTGTAGGAGGCTATTCTTTGTGTGCTTTTGGTAATTAACTTACTTCTCTTGAGACCCGACGAAGATAGAGTTTCGGCTAACCTACTACTATAGGCTGTCCTGGCGGAAACTATAATTACATTAATGATCCTTCATATGAATGCGGATTAAATTGGTAAACAGATTAATAGGTTAATTGTGTGAATCTGGTTAGGTTAAGTACATCCCTGGGATCAGTCGTTTATATCTGGTTTTATGCGTATTTATATTTTGAGTCTAGATTTATTTTTATCTCTCTCTTGATATTCTGTTGCATGAATAATAATCAAGATTCTGTATGGATTATTTGTTGTGTTTGTAGGGAAAACGTATGTTAACCCTCGCCCCGAGGATCCATCTTGGGTGTTTAATTCACCATACATTGATTATAAACCTAGCATGCGTCTATATAATTAATTGCAACACGTAGGGGTTTTCGTGTTTACCTTTGGATCCGTCGAGGTGGATCGAGCGGGATGAGCGGATCGAGCGGATCGAGCTCGTGCTTTGACCTTACGGGATGCCCAATCTCCAGCGTCGAGTGAGGACGATCTATGGAGAATACTACAAGAAATCACCCTAAAACCTAGGCAAATTTTGAGATTCACTCTTATGAAGTGGACGAAATTTGCTCTCAATCTTAAGCATTAGCCTAGACTTTATCTCATACCTTATATTTATAATGCACTACCTTAATCCTATATGGAATATTACCATAATCCTATATGGAATATTACCATAATCTTAGGATTATTTCCATACTCTCGGGATTATTTCCATACTCGGGATTATTACCATAATCTTATATGGAAAGGATCTATGCATATACCATAAATATAATTATATCCTTGTGGGATAAAGAGAATAAAATCTTTCCTTTGAGGAAGCGATGAGGGGCGCCGATTTCTTCCAAGTAGCTACGGGCTGGATGGGCCAGCCCGAGGATCAAATCAAGGAATAAAGATGGGCCTCAAATAAATTAATTATCTTATGTTCAGCCCGAACATAAATTAATTTATAAACATTCGATCATGCCACTAGAGAAAGAATGTTGACTTACCCTTTATTACGAAGTTGAGTCGGGCTTGCACTTAGACATTACGAATCCCGTATTTAAGATATCGAGCGTCCATTAATCATTTCTAGCAATCATTGCTTAAAGCGATTAATAACATCATTTCCTTAAGTAGTACCACTCAACCTTATTATTGTACTTGAGCTAACTCAACCTGCGGGGTTTAGTACAATAAACCTTTGAGCTCCTTAAGGGGCGTCATCATCCTAAGCGGATACGGTGACTCGACATGAGATAACTAGCGTGACATCAAGATCGCCACCACCCAAGATGCGGAGAATCTTGGTTAGAACATATAACCCTCACTCATAACAAGTCAAAGTGATGGTCAACAACTCATACTCACCTAATACCTTATCGAGGTTTAGATCATCGTAAGTCACCGAGATCTTGGTTCTTCACGACGGTCGAAGAGAAGAACTCATCTCACTGTGATCCTTCAATACGTCGAGACGCATCCGGCATAGACAAGCAACTAAGTCAAGTCACTTCTTATCTATATCTGCAGCCTAAACCGACAACTCGTCCTTAAGTCGTCTCGGTTTTGTGAAACTTTTTATATCTCATTAAGCTTGACCAATCATACGCACTTCGTGATCTTCTACACTGTGTATGATCTAACTTATATATGAGATAAGGGGACACGATATATGCAATCAAGTATTCAAATCGGATAGGAGATTGTAATAGTGGTAGCAGGAAACATTGTATACAAGCTCAACCAAAGCGCTTTCGTTATACAAATCCAACAATCTCCCACTTATACTAAAGCAAACTTTTAGTATACAATGTGTCTTTCTACTAGCTATTACAAACAACCATCACTTTGCTTCTCCCACTTATACAAAAGTTTCCTTTCTAAGTGGGTGCCATCAAGCATAATCCAAGTCCTCTAACGTGTCCATCGTAGACTTTTTGCGGGCTCTTCGTGAATGGATCCGCTAGATTTTCCGTCGTATCAATCTTTTCAATCAAGACATCACCTCGTCTAACGATTTCTCGTATGACATGGTACTTTCTCTCTATGTGTTTGGTCGCCTTGTGGGTCCGTGGTTCCTTGAGTTTGCCACTTCGCACCGAGTTATCACGATAAACTATGATACTCTTGGGCAAACCGGTACCACATCTAGATCCATGAGGTAGTTCTTGAACCATCTGACCTCCTTAGAAGCCTCCGGCGGCTACATATTCGGCTTCCATGGTAGAGTCCGCAATGCATCATTTGCTTTGCACTCCGCCAGATACGGCTCCACCTCCCAAGGTAAACACATAGCCGAGGTTGACTTTTTCTCATCACGGTCGACTTGGAAATCCAGTGCAGATAACCCAAAGGCATTAGACTATCTGCATGGTAAACCAGCCTATAATCTCGAGTCCTTTTCGGTACTTGAGTATATGCTTCTTGCAATTCAATGAGCTTGTCGAGGTTAGGGCGATATCTAGCTACTATGCTCATCGCATAGCGGATATCGGGTCTCGTGCATAGCATTGCGTACATGAGACTTCCTACGGCGAAGCGTAAGGAACTTGTCTCATTTCCTCTATCTCCTTTGCAGTCATAGGTGACTGCGTCTTAGATAAAGGAACGCCATGTCTGAAAGGTAGCAATCCTTTCTTGGCGGTCTGCATACTAAAACGAGTAATCACAGTATCAATGTAAGGCGCTTTGAGATAAGCTCAACATTTTCTTCTTGCGATCTCGGAAACCTTGATCCCAAGAATGTACTGTTGCATCTCCTAAGTCTTTCATTTGAAACCGATCGGATAGCCAACTCTTTACGTCGATATGACTTCACGTTGTTGCCAACTAGAAGGATGTCATCTACATAAAGTGCGAAATACCACATCACCGTTGACATCTAACCGATACACACAACTCTCGCTAGGCAACTGGGTAAATCCATAGGACTTTACCACCTCGTCAAAGCGTAAGTTCCATGATCGGGAGGCCTGCTTAAGTCCATAAATGGACTTCTTAAGCTTCCATACTAGATGCTCTTCACCCTTTACCACATAACCTTCAGGTTGCTGCATATAGATGTCTCTACCTTCCTCAAGGTAACCGTTTAGAAAAGCGGTTTTAACATCCATTTGCCAAACCTCTAGGTTGAGTGGGTCTGCTATGGCTAGAAGAATTACGATGGACTTGAGCATTGCTACGGTGAAAAGGTCTCATCGAAATCGATGCCCTCAATGAGTGTACCCTTTTCGCCACAAGCCTGGCTTTGAAAGCCGAAACCTCTCCATCGGAATCTCTCTTCCTCTTGTATATCCACTTACTACCTATGGCTTCCTTGCCATCTGGTAGAGGTGTCTTTTCATATACATCCATAGCCGTTATGGACTCCATTTCTAAGTCCATAGCGGTGTGCCATGATCTTGCATCTATATCTTGTATCGCCTCCTTGTATGTCCATGGGTCGATTATCGCCTGTTAAATCACTGGGACTAAATCCGAAGATTCACCCACGAACATAAATCGCTCGGGTTGACGAACAACCCTCCCACTACTGACGAGGTTCTACAGGCACAATGGCAACGGTGGGTGCAGATACTTGTGGTTCTCTAACTTGCATAACTTAACTGTGTAGGTACCACTTGTACGGTCGGTATCTCCAGTGGAACTCGACCCACTTCAATTTCTTGAAGTATCTGGTGTCGATCCCTCCCACTAGACTCGACATCTCGTACCTTTGGCCTAATCGGTGGTGGAATACGATCATCTTCTAATTCTTGAAGAATGATTTCAACTTTGGACTTATGATTTTCATATAATCCTCTTCTAAGAATCGGGCATTAGTGCTAATAATGACCTTCTGATCCTTAGGACTATAGAATAAACCACCTTCGTTCCTCTAGGATAGCCGATAAGCGACCTTGCGTCGATCTAGCCTCCAACTTGTCGCCTTCTTGTTCAAAGACATGTCGGATCGCCCAATATCCTTATGTGGCTTAAAGCGGGCTTGCGCCCAAACCACAACTCGAAAGGGTCTTTTCGATCGACTTGGGCCACTAGATTTAGCAAGTATGCCGCAAATCTCTAAGGCAAACCCCGTAATCTAAATAGGCAATGTTGCATAGCTCATCATTGATCTCACCATTTCTAAAAGAGTCCTATTTCTTCGCTCGACACACCATTTTGTTGTGGTGTGCCCGGTGAAATCTTGTTTGGGATGTAATCCCACACTTCACTAGATAGTCCATAAACTCGTTATCGAGGTATTCGCCACCGCGATCGGATCGCATGATGACTTGATACTCTTACCTAGCCGTCTCCACTTCCGCCTTAA
This sequence comes from Salvia rosmarinus, assembly GCA_036937905.1. Classification (NCBI taxonomy): domain Eukaryota; kingdom Viridiplantae; phylum Streptophyta; class Magnoliopsida; order Lamiales; family Lamiaceae; genus Salvia; species Salvia rosmarinus. The sequence goes on from CM072823.1 coordinate 25,047,215, forward strand.
ACTCTTTAAATTTCTCAAAGCATTCGGACTTGCGGTGAAGCGGTATATGTATCCGTACACTTGAGTAATCGTCGATGAAAGTGACAAAATACTGTACCCTCCACGAGCTTGTGTGGACATAGGTCCACACAGTCGAATGGACTAACTCCAACATTTCTTTGGCTCTATAACCCTTCGCTTTGAAGGGTCCGTCGACATCTTACCTTCTATCACGTGATTCGCAGATTGGGAGCGAGTAACCGTGAGATCACCCAACGCCCATTCTTAGCCGATCTTTGGATCCTATTTAGATTGATGTGACCTAATCTAAGATGCCAGAGAAAAGTAGAGTCATCTTCTAAGAAAACTTTCTCTTTTAGGGTTTGATGAAGATGCAACATAATTATAGGTATTATGTTTTGCGAAATAGTATAAAGCGAATTATATAAGGTGCCAACACAGATAACCCGTCATTTCTTATGATAGAAACACCACTATCAAAAATAATGAGAATATCCATGAGTAAATAATTTCAAAGCGAAACAAGGTTCATAGAAAATCCGGCACATATAAAGCGTCTTTCAAAACTAAAACTGTTGTCTCAAAACATAAAGAAACATCTCCAATGCAACTTCGACTTTCGCGCGTTGCCATGGAGATCGTTATCTCGCCATCAAACGACTCCCTTGTCGCGAGGAACCCCGCAAGGTGTAACAAATATGATCGGTTAGCGCGTATCTACTACCCAAGAATGGGTAGAACAAGTCGCTAAACATGTTTCCGTCACTAAAGCAAGCGGCGTACTTGAGCCTTCGAGCATAGGGCACTTGGCCTTCCAATGCCCGCTTACCGCACTTGAAGCACTTGCCTTCTCCTTGGCTTCTTCAAGCCTCGGTGGAAACCATGTTCTTGCTCCCATTACTCCCACTATTTCCTCGCTTTACCACCTTTGGTACCCTTTTCTATTTCCATTTTGCGATGAAAATTTTGGGCCCTTAGATGTGCTAGCAAGAGCATGTGCTCCTTTACCCATAACTCCTTCCGCAAAGACAACGAGATCATTAAGCAACCGACTAAGTGTAAACTCGGTCTTGCTCATGATCGCATTCACGCGAAAGTTCTCAAAAGACTTGGGCGGTGTATTGAGGATGATATCGACCTTGGCTTCGCCAATACCTCCTCCCAACCGATCAAGACTATCCATGAGATGAGTCGTGTGGGAGACATGTTCATGGACCGAACTTCCTTCTTCCATCTTACACACTAAGATTTCTCTCATTGTGTGGAAGCGGATCGTCCGATCCATTGCCCAAACTTACTCGAGACTTGACCAAATGTCGGTCGCGTCTACCATCGATCGATCTTTGCGGTGCAAGGCTTTGGACATCGTAGTCATCATATAGCATTTAGCCGTATTGTTTGACTTATTCCAAAGTGCCTTGACTCGCTGCTCATTAGTCGATCGTCGATAAGGCATCGGGTTTAGGAGTAGTGAGAACAAACATGTGTTCTTCAAATGATAAGAACATATTCCATGTTTCATTTCCACTCGATAAAATTTGGACGGATAGCGGTTTTGTGCGAGCATATTGATAATCGGCGAAGAGACATATCTGAAGCGATAATGTAAAACACATAAGCATACGATCGCAAATAATTGTGAACAATAATATTGTAACCTTTTGATAAAACAATATTAATTGAAACCTCCAATCGCCAAGGAATGCCACATGCAAGCCGCAGCGTGTGGGCGTTTACACATAAACCCTCGACTGGACTAAAATATACCTTTTAGTCGTTTAATTTCAATCCATGTCAACTTATCCTTATGACAAATGAAATTAATGATTGACTTTACTAGACCACATCACTATCGCAAGAAGGGACTTGGCGGGAAGTTGTACTTGAGGTGATGTCTAAGCATTGACCACAATTTTATGACAAAAATGAATTCTTAAATTGGTATACTACTCGGACCATACCGCCCAATTCAAATTCTTTTGTTATCTCATTTTATATCTATCTCTAGAGAACTTATGAAAATCGCACATACAAGCCGCAGCGTGTGGGCGTTTACATATAAACTCCCACTTCTCAATAGATTTAAAATGTTTTATTTAGAAATCTCATCTAACAAACTTATGATAAGCAAGGCAAGCAAGCCAGCGCGTGTGGGCGTTTACTCACAAGTCGTCTCACTTTGTTTAGAGATCGAAAAATGGAGGTCTTGACATTTTAATTTGAAAAAATTAATTTGTCGGGTTGCTTGCTTAGTCTTTTTATTCAAAAGGTTTGTCCATGCGGATCACGTAATCCTAGCATGCTTTTCTATAGAACTCAACATGTAAAACATGCTGCGTAATTCTAAAATATGCTTGATAAACGCGATAAACCTAGCATGCTTACTATGCGCATCCAATTCGTAAAACACTTAAAGGTTTGTCGGCGTAATATAAACATACATAGCATGCTACTCGCATAATTTAAACATCCACGACATGCATATGAGCGATAAAATAAAATAAAAGCGTTCATCGCGCCCAATCGTGAAACACGCACATTTAAATCTAATCTATTACATAGATTTACAAAGTACAATTAAACTTGGCAGACTCGCGTGCTCGGGCGCGGACGGATTCAACAAATGGGCCTCGCGTGCGGGCACGGGCCGGAAAATCTGGAAAAGCAGTGCGGGCGGATCGCCCAACTGCATCTTGGCAGCGCTAGGGCGAGGCCCGGCCAGCGCGCCCACCTCTGTCCGCCGCCTACCGCGTGTCCTCGCGGGCTACCTCATGATCGCTAAAGCGACCGCGACCCGATGAACCGCGACATGCGTGGCTACCGCGGCGCGAACGTCTGCCGAGGCGTCGTCGCCCGGCAGCCGAAACTTCGCGACATGAGTGCGCTTGCACCGAGCGCGGGTAACTTCGGTAACGCGCGCCGTCGCCGCTCGCTTCGCTCGCCGCTTGCTTCACGGGCCGTATCTCGCGATCGCTCGATCGCTCGCGTGGCGCCAGGGATCTCGTCTTGTGACGCCGCATACATCGCCGCGCCCTCGCGATCGCCCTCGCGACGCGAGGCTCGCTTCGCGAATACCGTCCGACGATTGCCGAGCTACTCGCTTTTTCCGTCGTTTCGTTCTTGTTCTTTCGTCTTCGTTCTTCTTTTACGATAAGATTTACGTAATAAAATCTAATCTAACCACGGATTTTCTCGTGGTGTAAAACAAAATCCGACAAAATAATAAGCGAGCCACGATGAGCAGCGGATCCACAATTAAATAAGCACGTAATAATCAAGCGTGAATTAATCCAGCAGAGCCAAGATTCTCGATCCCGGGCTCGATACCAGTGTAGGAAAGCGTATGTTAACCCTCGCGAGGATCCATCTTGGGTGTTTAATTCACCATACATTGATTATAAACCTAGCATGCGTCTATATAATTAATTGCAACACGTAGGGGTTTTCGTGTTTACCTTTGGATCTGTCGGGGTGGATCGAGCGGGATGAACGGATCGAGCGGATCGAGCTCGTGCTTTGACCTTACAGGGATGCCCAATCTCCAGCGTCGAGTGAGGACGATCTATGGAGAATACTACAAGAAATCACCCTAAAACCTAGGCAAATTTTCGAGATTCACTCTTATAGAGTGGACGAAAATTTGCTCTCAATCTTAAGCATTAGCCTAGACTTTATCTCATACCTTATATTTATAATGCACTACCTTAATCCTATATGGAATATTACCATAATCCTATATGGAATATTACCATAATCTTAGGATTATTTCCATACTCTCGGGATTATTTCCATACTCGGGATTATTACCATAATCTTATATGGAAAGGATCTATCGCATATACCATAAATATAATTATATCCTTGTGGGATAAAGAGAATAAAATCTTTCCTTTGAGGAAGCAGAGGGCGCCGATTTCTTCCAAGTAGCTACGGGCACCGATGGGCCGGCCTGTGGATCAAATGCGAGGAATAAAGATGGGCCTCAAATAAATTAATTATCTTATGTTCAAACGGAACATAAATTAATTTATAAACATTCGATCATGCCACTAGAGAAAGAATGTTGACTTACCCTTTATTACCGAAGTTGAGTCGGGCTTGCACTTAGACATTACGAATCCCGTATTTAAGATATCGAGCGTCCATTAATCATTTCTAGCAATCGATTGCTTAAAGCGATTAATAACATCATTTCCTTAAGTAGTACCACTCGACCTTATTATTGTACTTGAGCTAACTCAACTGCGGGGTTTAGTACAATAAACCTTTTGAGCTCCTTAAGGGGCGTCATCATCCCAAGCGGATACGGTGACTCGTCTGAGATAACTAGCGTGACATACAAATCGCCACCACCCAAGATGCGGAGAATCTTGGGTTAGAACATATAACCCTCACTCATAACAAGTCAAAGTGATGGTCAACAACTCATACTCACCTAATACCTTATCGAGGTTTAGATCATCGTAAGTCACCGAGATCTTGGTTCTTCACGACGGTCGGAAAGAAGAACTCGTCTCATTGTGATCCTTGATACGTCGTAGGCGTACCGGCATAGACAAGCAACTAAGTCAAGTCACTTCTTATCTATCTGCAGCCCAAAGCGACAACTCGTCCTTAAGTCGTCTCGTTGTGAAACTTTTATATCTCATTAAGCTTGACCAATCATATGAGACTTACGTGATCTTACACACCTGTATGATCTAACTTATATATGAGATAAGGGACACGGATATATGCAATCAAGTATTCAAACGGATAGGAGATTGTAATAGTGGTAACAGGAAACATTGTATACAAGCTCAACCAAGCTGCTTTCGATACAACCAGCAGTGTTCTCGAGTCGCAGACCACGTGGATCTGATATATATATGCTGCTTTACTATCATTTAATTGGTAGGAAATTTAGCGATCAATGACATCTTGAGCACCACGTCACCAACTCCGACAACCTCGAACGAAGCTTGATTCCCCATGTTGAGCTTCCTCACCTCAACAGGCTTGTAGGTGGAGAAACGCCTCTTTTCGGCGCAGACGTGAGCAGTTGCGCCAGTGTCGATGAACCATCCACCTTGATTCTCGACGTGGTTGACTTCTTCGGTCACTGTTTCAATCAAAAGTGTACTCTTAATTGACTCATAATCGAATGAGTTGTTATAGTAGGAAAGTTAACCCTAGTCGTCTCTCGAGGAAAACTTAATGTATGCGTTACTAAGTTACCACACGAAAGCAATTAAATTCCTAAACACTCTAATCACAAAGGGTTGATTGATTACCTAGGCGAGGAATAATTAAAGAAGGAAGGATGAATTAACTAGGCGGAAATTGACCAGCGTATAAATTATCTAGGCGAAATTAAACCCTAAATCGAAGAACACGGAATCAAAATTATAAACCTAGGCATGAATCGAAAAGATTAAACGGAAGACAAGAATACTTAAACAAATACCAATATTAATCATAACCCAACGTAGAAATCAATAACAATCAATTACGAATAGACGGAATAAAGCGATAAAAGAAACTTACGAATAAAATCAAGCGATGGAATTGATATTCAAAACTTGAATATGAATCAATAATCCTTACAATAATTCTTCAATCAAAAAGGAAGGAAAGAACAATAATTGAAAAGCTTGGGAGAAGGAAAAGGAATCCTCGAGAGGAGGCGTCTCAACACGAAAGAAAAACTGAAAAGTGAATAATAGGTGGCTAGGGTTTCATGCGTGTAATCTATATTTATAAGCGCAGAATTTTAGCACCCAGGGGCCTTGACGCAGAGCTCACCGAATGGTGAAATCAGACCCAGCGTCGGACGCGACGAAACGCCGGACGCGAGGAGCTCTTGAATGGGTAGAAATGGAAGCCCACGACGGAAGTGCCGGGCAGCGCGGCGTGCGCCTGCAGGCGGAAATCGTCGCCATTTGGTGAGGTGCAGGGCGCTGAACGCAGCACGGGTGAAGAAAACGCGTGAGGATGGCCATGGGCGGGCGCCTGGCTTGAGGAGGCGCTGGGGCAAGCTCAGCGCCGTGTGCAACGCCGTTGCATCTGAACGCGCTGGGCGAGCCCAGGCCGGACGCTTTCAGCGTCTTGTCTGTGATTCGTTGTTTCACGCCGTTCTCTCGTCCGAACTTCAAATTACGATCCGTTTGCGCGTAAGGACTCGTATCGAGATGATATTAAATTATTATGAAGGAAAAAATCCTTGATTCCTTCTTAATTTTTCATGAGAATCATTGAAAGTGTCGACTCTGCGCACTGAGTTCCACGCCGTAGAGTTTCTTGTCCGAATAATGCCCAAATAATGAGCTATTTCCTACATCAAATCAAGAATTAGAATTAAATCTTTATAATATAATAACATAATAAATTATGTTAAAAGTAAAACTAAAGATCGACAATTTAAATCCAAAAGCATAGGAAAATACGACCAGATTCGGACTAAACAACTCCCCCACACTTATCCATTTGCTTGTCCTCAAACAAAGTCTATGCTAATAAGAATAGAAGAATAACTCATGCAACTTAACTCTTAATCCAATCAACCAAACCTCTTTTTTTAATTCCCCCAAAATGATGAATACATAATCAAGGTTAATGTGAAACAAATCTAAGATTGTGGAAATATCAAACAAACAAGTAAGTTATTTTTGCTCAGACCCAACTCTCGGCTAGTGGTGAATTAACTAAAGTGGCCACCTTTAGCAACAAGTTTCCATTTAGAACAAAAGGAAAGTATTAACAGATTTTGGGACAATGTTCGAAAGGTGAACTCTCGATGAACTCGAGTCTCCTATCGTGATTTCCCATATCCATTTCTCAATTTACGAGAAAGAGGGATAGAATCCCATCCTCCATTTCAACAATCTCAAACTTTTTATATATATATATAAATTGAAACAAGTATATAGGTGACCACAATGTTAATACTACCTCTGGCATTAGCCGGACAAATCACGTCAATAACCCCGATTTATAATCAATCCACACAATCTAAATCGATTCACATTGCACTTTAATCACATACCAACAAAGAAAGCGGAATCACATCAAAATCCGATCAATACCACGAGTTCGACTACACAAATCAAAATCCTAACTTACTCGCATAGACAAAGCTTAAGTCCAAACAATCAAAATAAGCACAAGAGCACATAATTAAGCATACAAAAGGATAAGTACACACAACGGCGAATAATCATCCCCACACTTAATTCGAAAGACCTTGCCCCGGTGCTCAAAACATTAATAACAAAAAAGACCAATAGAGGATGATACTTCCTCGATAATAAATGAGTGTGCGCTACTTGGGTTGGAGTATCACGGCTTCACACACAACAATGTCCCAAAACTCAATAATTAACACGAAACTGCACACAAAACCAAAACAAAACGAAACACAAACACAAGCAAAACCAAAACCAAAAGAAAACAAGACCCAAAACGTAAAAGAAAACAAAGGAACAACGAAACAAACAAAAGAAAAGAAAGAAAAACGAGAAAAAAGCGTGGGTAAACTCCCACGTAGTACTCAGTTTAACGTCGTGACCTGCAGGAATACCATCTCGGTCAAAGCATCAATATTAACCATATAAGCACAAAGGACAGTAAAGAGAGTAGAAAATAAATCAGTTAAGCTCAAATCGAACATCCTATTCACCAAAGAGAAATAGATAACTTTAACTCCCAAAGCACAATACTTTGGTGAATTGGGATGTTGATATATTATAGATATTACCTCAACTTTTGTCCTTAATTTGTCCTCCTCTGGGAACACGTACTTCAATTGTTGAGGCAGTTCTTTCACTTCCAGAGTGGGCTTTGTCATGCTTGTAACCTCACATGCCCACTCTTCCTCGTCATCCGTCCTTGTAACAACATCCCGGGGCTCTGATTCTGCTTCTCATCCTCACGTGCCCACTCTTTCTCATTTTCACCCCTCTGGCTGCAGCTGCTGCGTGCGGTGTCGCCCACCCCATTTTCAACTATTCGGTCACTTTGAGAGAAATGATCGTCGAGCTGATCCGTTGATGTGGGAAAGGTATGACTTCATTTTCTTCTTCATTCTCTACCTCCTTGTGGTTGTAACGCTCGTCGATGCCTCTCCCACCCCATTCTCAACAATTTGGTCACTTTCAAGAGTAATGACCGTCGAGCTTGATCGGGTTGGTGTGGGAAAGGTATGACTTCATTTTCTTCCTCGTTTTCCACCTTATGTGGCTGCAGCGGCTCGTCGATGTCTCTCTATCTCGATCTCAAGAATTGGAAGTTCATTCTCTTGCGTTCACGCAACTCCTTAAGCATGATATTAAGTCGTACCATTTTCATCTCTACACGCTGAAGTGTGGAGTTATGAGCATTTTTTGAATGGACGCCCATTTTGAGCGAACTCATCCTCCCAAGCTGGCCTCGAGGTGGGCGGCGGTGGGTACTTTTACAGGCGGAGGCGGAGGCAGTGCTGTGGATATGGATCTTGAGGCGGAGGCGGGTGCAGGTATGAATCTTGAGGTGAAGGTGGTTGTTGTGGGTATGAATCTTTGAGGTGGAGGGTTTGTTGTGGGTACGGATCTTCGCGGGCGAGGTGGTTGCTCGGTGAGGGATTGTAAGCTTGATCCTCATCTTTGCGGTGGAGGTGGTTGGTCCAGTAGGGATTGTGAGCTTGATGCTCGTGGCGAGGATCATAGGCTCGATGCTCATGGCAGGGATCATAGCCCTCAGAATAGCTTAACCAGCTCGCCTTCTTCATAAGAATGAGTTGTCGATCGACGACCTTCCTCCCCCACTGTTTGCCCATATTCGCATTCTTTGGTAACCCTGCATTAATGACATCAACTACAAAAACAGGATCACACGCACCGGGAAGAAAAACAACAATGATACAAAATAAGAAAGGCGAGGAGAAGAATAAAAACAAAAACAGGTAACATAAGAAAACGCTAAAGTTTTCCAAGAACGGCGCCTAAAATTTGTTTCAATCAAAGTGTACTCTTAATTGACTCATAATCAAATGAGGTATTATAGTAGGAAAGTTAACCCTAGTCGCCTCGAGGAAAATTTAAGTATGCGTTACTAAGTTACACACGAAGCAATTAAATTCCTAAACACTCTAATCACAAAGGGGTTGATTGATTACCTAGGCGAGGAATAATTAAAGAAGGAAGGATGAATTAACTAGGCGGAAATTGACAAAGCAGATAAATTATCTAGGCAAGAATTAAACCCTAAATCGAAGAACACGGAATCAAAATTATAAACCCTAGGCATGAATCGAAAAGATTAAACGGAAGACAAGAATACTTAAACAAATACCAATATTAATCATAACTCAACGTAGAAATCAATAACAATCAATTACGAATAGACGGAATAAAGCGATAAAAGAAACTTACGAATAAAATCAAACGATGGAATTGATATTCAAAACTTCCGAGTATGAATCCAATAATCCTTACAATAATTCTTCAATCAAAAAGGAATGAAAGAACAATAATTGAAAAGCTTGGGAGAAGGAAAAGGAAAAGGAATCCTCGAGAGGAGGCGTCCAACACGAAAGAAAAACTGAAAAGTGAATAATAGGTGGCTAGGGTTTCATGCGTGTAATCTATATTTATAGCGCAAAATTTTCGCACCCAACGCCGGACGCGACGAAGCGCACGGACGTAGGAACTCACCGACTAACAAAGAAATCAGACCCAGCGGACCGCGACGAAACGCCGGACGCGCTGCTGGAATGGGCAGAAATGGAAGCCCGTAGCGGACGAACCCAGCGCCGGACGGAAGTGTTGCCGGGCGAGCGTGCGCCCAGGTGGAAATCGTCGCGACGGGTGGAAGCAGCCGGCGTGCGGCTGGGGTGCTTGAGGCAGGCTGAAGAAAACACGCAAGGGATGGCCATGGGCGGGCGGCGGCTTGAGGAGGTTGGGGCAAGCTCGGCGTCGTGTCTGCTGGTTGCAGCGAAACGCTACTGGGCGAGCCAGGGCGGACAGCCTTCAGGCATACGTCGCAACCGTTGTTTCACGCCGTTCTCTCTCGTCCAAACTCCAAATTATGATCCGTTTACGCCTACGGACTCATATCGAGATGATCTTAAATTCTTATGAAGGACAAAATCCTTGATTCCTTCTTCATTTTTCATGAGAATCATTGAAAGTGTCGACTCTCTGCACCAAGTTCCACGCCGTAGAGTTTCTTGTCCGAATAATGCCCAAATAATTAGCTATTTCCTACATCAAATCAAGAATTAGAATTCAATCTTTATAATATAATAACATAATAAATTATGTTAAAAGTAAAACTAAAGATCGACAATTTAAATCCAAAAGCATAGGAAAATACGACGATTCGGACTAAGCTGTCACCACAATGCCAAGTCATCCTTGTCCCATTTGTGAAGTCCTTCTAAACAACGTTGGCAACTTGCTTCTTCTTCTTCTTAGGGCTGACGGCCCTTCATTGTGTGGCCATGCTTGCCACAATTGTAACAGTCCCCGTCAAACTTACGGGCAGCCACATTCCCTTTGCCTTTGTCATTATCATTGGGACGAACACGTTTTTTGGAGGGACCGTCTCTCTCCAACAGGTTGGCTTTAGCATCAATCAAGCCTTTCGCTTTTAATTCTTGTTTCTTCACGTCGGACTCGACACGCAGTTTGACAATCAAGTCTTTAAGCGTCATATCCTTTCGCTTGTGCTTAAGATAGACCTTGAAGTCTCCACCGGGGTAGCTTCTCAATCATCAGAAGCGGCGACAAAGTCCGTCCAAAGCAGTATGTCCTTCGACTTGAACCTTGTGTACAATGAGTTGAAACTCTTGCACTTGGTCCATGATCGGTCGGAATCGACTATCTTGTAGTCTAAATATTTGGCTACAATGAACTTTTAGTACCTGCATCATCACTACGGTACATCTTTTCTAACGCGTCACATACATTGGATGTCGTTACAAAGATAAACACTATACAAGCTATCTTCTAAACTACCAAGTATAAAGTTTTTCAAAGATAGTCGTCGGTCGTCGGTTGTCATATCTGCGCTTTCGGACGTGAAAGTTCGTCGCTTCACCCCCAGTATGGCGGGCTCATCTTCCACCAAGAAGTTGGCGGCCCAACGTCGTGGTAGTAACAAGATCTTTGCTTCCATCTCACGAAGTCGGATCCTCCAAACTTGGTGGCTTCTCGACGGCGTGTATCATCCTTTCGGTATGAACAAAGGCCAAGATCGATCCCAAATCGATCCACCAAAGACCACTGAAGTGTGTGAAACATGGAACTCGGATGAGAACCACCAGTGTTTGATCCCGTGGATCCAACAGTCGACACACTGAAAAGTGCAGTTGTCGAGCCAATGGAACCACTAAAAGTGGAACCAAATGTTGAACCACTAAAAGTGGAACCAATAGTCGACCCAAAGGGCCCAATGGTTGATCCCGAAGGCATCGAACCAAACATGACCGTAGCCATAGTGCCGTAGTGGCAAAGCAGCAGAGCGGTGGTGGAGACGGCGACAAAGCAGGCGTGAGGCGGAGTCGGTAGGAGTGTACGGTCAGTGCGATTGTTGGAAAATTGTTGGTTAATGTCTCAACTCGCCCGTGGCAAGTAATATCTCGCCTTGCGATTATTGGAAAATTACGTGCGATAAAGACAACTTGCGGGCATGACAACTTAAAATGTAAATGTAGGAGATTATCAAACTAACAATGAACTTCACAATAGAAACAGAATAAAAATACAGATAACCGTATTCTAATGCCGAGTCGAGGAGGCCTCTTTTCGTAAGACGAGATACGTCCCGGTAGTGCTCTCGGTTACGGCGTATCATCCCCAAAGATAAAGCGGCGGCGTCTCGCGGGTGGCAAAGCACCGCGAGACAACGAGCTCCGATGAACCGGGCTTGAGGCGAGGGCGAGCTTGACACGAACCGTATGCAATGAGTGCTCTTAGAAGATCTTGGAATGCTTTAGACAATAGGTGGCTTATCTTTGGGAGACATGTCCTATTTATGGCGTCGTCCCTCATGGGGAGCATGCTTGAGTCAACACCGCATTGATGTCGGGTGTTACGAGTTATGTCCCCATTGAGTGTACGGGTTACGCGATCGCTTCGGAGACAATGTGGGAGTTACACCCACGCTTCCGTAGAGCCATCATGTCGGGACGTTACCGATAGTTACGATGAACGTGACAACAGCGACGTCCGAGGTTCGTTGGACGATCCGGACGTCTCTTCAAGTGCACGCAGCCCAACGGATTAGGCCACACGAGTTGTGCCCCTGACCAACTCCATCTTTGAGCTCGATCAAATATTGATCCAAAATATACGTGCAATGGGCCACGGAACCAGCCCACGAAACAAGTCCACTAACAAGCCCAAAATCTACGATCCACGACCACTTAAATCGAGCCTGCAAGACCGACTCGGACCGGGCGGCCTCAGCCCTGCCCTGGCAGCGTGTGGCTTTTTTCACCATCACTTGTGCACATAATTATACTAAGTGTTCAATGAACCACTTATATACACAATTAATAAAGGTACATTAATCAATGTGGGATAAGGATTAATTAATCCATGCTTATCCCCTTAGCCTATGCACTTCATGTTTAAGTGACCAAATTTGATCCATTATTTCTCAATCACCGAAAATCGGATTTGAGAATATGAATACACCACGATCATCTACTCGAAACGTAGATCGATCCTATATCGCTTAATTTCACAAAACTAAATTTTACGCCACTCAAAATCTTGGTCAAGTAGCTTCGACACTAATTTGACCACATATATATATATATATATATATATATATATATATATATATATATATATATATATATATATATATATCGCTGATTTCAACATTGGAAACGGAGATCCGTGGGATTATAGATCTAAGGGTGGAGCTGTGGGAGCTCGGGACCAAGCGGATCATGCGATACTAAGAGGGTGTTTGGTCGAGCTTATAAGTTTTAAAACAACTTATAAGTCGCTTAGGAGCTTATGTCGTTGCAAAGTGTTTGGCAAAATAAGCTACTAAACAAATTATAAGCTATGAAAATAAGTTTCCAACAAACATAAGTTCTCTCCTAAAATAAGTTGCTCAAACCCAACTTATTTTTTCATACGCTTATGTTAAACAATTAATTTACCAAAATAACATTATTATAGTTCGATATTTCCTACATATACACTACCAACTTCATTTCTCGTCAATTTTATCTCTAACTCACGATTCTTTCTCTAGCTTATATGATCAATTATCCAAACACTTTAACAACTTATAAGTTGTTGAAACATTACATCTTATAAGTTCTTGAAACATCTTATGAGCTCTTAGAGCCTTATGTTTCTTTAAAATAAGCAGCCAAACACCCCAAGCTGAGTACAAGAATGGCGGGCCTGGATCAGCCCTTATAGTGAGCGGGTAATGAGGAGGCTGAAGAGTTTTCTGTGGAAGAGTTTATCCAGGGAATCAATGGATAGACGGACTAAATATCGGGTATGATCCACACATACGAGATTTATGTATTCCCTACTATGACATTTTTTGGATTCTTTTGTCTATATAATTTTTGTATATATTTTTTCTTTGTAACACAAGTTTTAGTTTCAATGATCAATTAAAATTTATCTTCACACGTTTGATTTGATTTTGCAATAACATTGTAGTCTTCCTATTGGACAAGATGCTTATATTAAGTGTAAGATATTGTTGACTCCTGAACATGTATGAGTAAATGAACTTCTTGTTTATATTTATTTGATGAGTTAATGTGCTTGAAGGAGTTATGAAGAAATTTGTTGATTATAGATGCTTGCACATGTTGTCTGTATCTCACGAAGCTCTGATTATTTGTTGAGATGGTCTCTATACGAACGTCGGTATATGCGGATAATGATATTTTCTTCAAGATAAATAATATTTTTTTCATAGAAAAAATAATTCAATTCTGACGTAAAAATAAATGATATTTTTCTTCAACGTAAACGATATTTTGTTAAGAATAAATGGTGATTTTCTTTTATCATGCAGTGCATTTAACAGATTTACATGAGTTTTGTGTTATTTGTTTGATGAATATTGATAAAAGATGACTCTTTTTTCCAAGTAGAGTACAGATAAGCCTAATTTATAATAGCATTCAGAAAATACGACACCGTATATCTAAAATATGTTGTTGTATGTAAGGATGAGCAGTTGATTGGTTCGATCAATAACCAAACTTACAGAAATTTTAGAATACATGTCAATTTTTTTTAATCAAAATTTATTGTAAAAAAACAACCCAAAAATAAAAATAAAATAAAATGAAAAGATCAAGTATAATTATATAGGTTGTAAGGTTTCGATCAAATTGGGATTTGGATAGAGGAAAATGACGTGAAGTGGTCTGCATTTAGAATTTTAAAAATATGTTAGATATTAAAACTTGGGGTGGTCTCTGTATGCAGTGAGACTCATCCCTAATTAATTTTAAATTAATTAATTAATATTAAATTAATTTAATAAATCTTAATGTAAATTAATAAATTATAATTATGAATTAATAAATAATAATTTTGAATTAATAAATCATAATCATGAACTAATAAATCTTAATTTTAAATTAATAAACTCTAATTGTGAATTAATAAATCTTAATATTGAATTAACAAATATTAATTTTGAATTAATAAACCCTAATTTGAATTAATAAATCCTAATTTTGAATAATAAACCCTAATTTTGAATTAATAAACCCTAATTGAAATTAATAAACCTTAATTTTGAATTAATAAACCTTACTTGAAATTAATAAACCCTAATTTTTAATAATAAACTCTAATTATGAATTAATAAACCCTTATTGTGAATAAATTTATAATTTTGAATTATTAAATTTAATTATAAATTAATAAAATCTAATTATTCTTACTTATCGCGATTAATATTTAATTATTTTAACAAAAACAAATATGAACCGATGAGATGTAGCTCATCCAAATTTTTAATATTAAAACTTTGGTCAGTTGGTTTCGGTCAAAGTCTTTTAACCGAAGTTTGAACCGAAAAATTTCAATTTTCACAAATATTAACCGAACCAAAATTAAAAAGTCGAAATGAATCGACCGAAATAAAGTGATTTGGTTCTGTTATTCAATTTTAGTTCAATTGGTTATATTTATGGATCCACCGACAGAAATGTTATAGGAAAAGAACAAAACAAAAGCATCCAGACTGAATTCGTCAGCTCCAAATCTTTTTAAATATCGATTGGGTTCAAAAATATAAATTACAAAATCGCATCGAGGCCGGCCCATACATATTCGTATTAAATTAAGGGTCTTTATTTTATTTTATTTTATTTTATTTGGCATTGATAATAGCTGGATAACCTTATCAGTCCCATCCCATCATGCAAATTTTAGTTAGAAAATAGTTAATAATCATGACTATGGATGTCAATGTGTGGTTTTCTGCGAATAGATCAGGAGCAGTTTAAAATTTAAAGAAACAGTTCTAGTTTAGGTTCGGTTCTAGACGCTTTAGGCCGGACCGTTTAGATCCATAGTTTGATGGTCGTCAGGTTCGAGATCTAGTTACGGTTTGAACCGAGCGATCTATTTATTGGTTACGATTCGAGTAAAATCCGTCTATTGACAAGCCTCAAGTTTAAATAAGTTTGTCGATGAGGCTAGTTTTATCATATCGATTGAAATCACTCATAACCTATTAAATTATAAAACAACGATTTCGGTTCAAATTCGATTCTTGTCCGATTATGGTCTTTCTCTGCTTCGAATCCGTTCAAATCCGGATCGTTTAAGACCCATGATTGAATGTCGGTCGGTCAGGATCTAGTATCTAATGAGTCGGTTTTAAAGGAGCTATTACTTATTTATTGGTTTTGAGTGGGATAAATTTCACCCATTGATATTCCTAATCATGACTAGTGTATGTCGCACCCATTATTATGAGTCTAAATTTATAAGTTTAAGAAGTATCAAAATCAGTTGGCTATGTTAGGATTTGGATTGAAAGATTTGAGAAAGAATTTAAATTCGACTATCTATTGATGTTTTATCTCCATCCTACTTTTGTTATCTCATTCTTTACCCGATTATCAATCTTTTTAAGTGTTTTTTCTTTTCAATTTAAACCTGTTATGTTTTAGTTTAATTTTAAATTATTATTCATGATTCATTGATCCAATTAGGATCTATAATTATTTTATATTTGATTTGTAATTTTAATTATCTGAATTGATTACTTCATAATTATGATATATTTTCTTACGTTCTAATTTTTAATAATAAAATTGATTAGGATTTAGTATATAATAATAACTTTTATTTTTATAGTGGATCTTATCAAATTATAAATAATAATAACGAGACAAAAAATGTATGACAGAGGATCTAAACGGCATTTATGAAGTCATTTAGCTTCCTCTTAAACCCTCTGGACAAATCATTCCGTCGGTATCAGCATTATAACAATACAAGTTCACTTGTTTTTTTCCTACTTCATATTTGTATATATAATATATTAAGTTCAGTAATATTACACGGTTTAGACCAAATAAAATTCGTCAGCCTTCGATATGAGGGGAACGAATCTCAAATACTTGGAAATAGTTTAAAGGTTATTGATGTAGAAATACATTAATTTTGGTTCAATTTTGGTTTTTCCACAAACTTTAAAATTGTCACAAAATTCCAAACTTAATGATTTTAGTGTTTTACCACTATTTCAAATTTCGAGCAAATTATATCCGACTTGATATCTCAAAATTTACTATAGACTAAGCGGTTAGTGATATAAGCGATATCATAGATAGAGGCTATAAAATATCATCGTTCCATCAAATAAATCAGATTTTTGATTTAAGATTCATCACGTCAACCCTCATTAAAAAATCAAATCTTCTCGTTTGTTTCATCGATGCGGTTCTAGTTGGGATCGAAACAATCGATATCCTCTCTACGATGTCGTTTATATCATTGATCGTTTTGTTTATGATAAATTTTCGAGATGTTAAGTCATTTAATTTGGTTTAAATTTGAAAATGGTAAATTCACTAAAATCATTAAGTTTGTTTATTTTTGATAATTTTTAAGTTAGGTGAGAAAAATCAAAATTGATCCAACATTGATATATTTATGAGCCAATAACCATAGTTTGAAATAAAATCGGCCGTTATCAAATCTATTAGATACTAATCAATGCAAACGTCCACCAATGATTTTGCTAAGTAGTACTTGGAATTTATTAATGAGTTATTGGTGCCTAAATACATAAATTTTGGGTCTATTTTATTTTTCACAAACTTTAAAATTATCAATAAATATCTGAACTTAACATTATTGTGATTTTTCAAAATTCAATAGCGGTCAAAATTAAAGCGACATGACGGTCGATGTGGTGTCACTTCATCAAAATAGCGATCGTTTACTTATATAATATATATTAATTGGCGCTTAAATACATGAACTTTAAATTTGTCGATAAATACCACGAACTTAACATTAATATGATAGTTTCCACAAATTGAATGATAGTTAAAATTAAAATTGACATTACAATCGACGTGGTACAACTTTATCAAAACGATAGCGTTTTATTTATACAATATGTATTTTAAAAAATCTTAAATACACCGTAAACATCTTTCCAATCCAAACCTTATCGTAAGTTGAGATTAGAGAAAGAGAGATGGGGCGGGGTGCGGTGTGGATGTGATTTAAGGTGGATTTATGGAAAATGACGTTGTTTTGATAAAATGATATCACATCGATTGGTATATCAACTTTAGTTCTGACTGTCATTTAATTTATGAAAAAAATTACAATAATGTTAAGTATATATTTATTGACAAATTTTTAAAGTTCATGGGTAAAACCAAAATATACCTAAAGTTCATATATTTAGCGTCAATTAATATATATTGTATAAATAAACGACATCGTTTTGATGAAATGGCACGTCGATCGTCATATCGCTTTCAATTTTGATCGTCATTCAATTTATAAAAATCACAATGATGTTTAGTTCAGATATTTATTGATAATTTTAAAATTCATTAAAAAATAAAATAGACACAAAAATTATGTATTTATGCCTAATAACCCTTTATTAATTTATCCGATCTTCAAATTCTTCCGTTCACTGCAACTTCCGTGATATTAATTTGATTATACATTTACCATCTATATCCCAACATGCCTGATTTTACAGAAGAAATATAAATGAAATACTTGATCGGATATAGCATCTACAAAATGGTATATATATTGAAAAATATATTTATAATGTAGCTCAAGCATTGATGAGTACATGTGATTATGCTGGAAATTAAAATGGATTTGAACCAATCGAAGGCGTGCACTTAGACTTCATAGTTGTCGATGAGAGTTTTGTCAAATCCTTGCCGCCTTAGCATGCCGTTGAGTACCACGTTACCTTGAGCTCTCGTTTCTTCCATCTATTAAATAAATTCAATTGAATTTATAATGATTAATGTCGTTTGTGGACTCGTCACTGTATTTCATAATATTTGTGAAAACGACTTATGGTATCGTTCGAATCGTAGCATACGAAGTGGGATGTTGTGTTTCGTATCGGATTTGCATAGGCCATATATTATATGTTCTCATAATATTTCGTAATATTTGGGCGTTACAAGATTATAATATTTTTTTCAAGAATATCATGAATTAATTTCAAATTTTGGAATCAAATGGAATATGTTTAGGTGATTTAGCCGCATAAGAAGTTGAGTTGGAAGATCCACACCATTTCGGCACCAAGGAACCGACATCCACACCATACGACATTGCAATTTGATAAGGCATGGAAATCTTTTCTTGGGCTTCATAAGATCATCGGAAAATTGTTGGAATATTATGTTTAAATTTGTTATATTTTAAACATTATGGCATTATTGAGAAAACAGTCAAAGATTGTGACAATACATGGTATTTTGGCTGTTTCTTTTATCAACTATCTTTAATACTCATTTAAATAGACAGTGTTTAGTTTTCAAATAGTTGATCGCCAAACATCAGTGAGAACTCTGCGAAATAAATCTGTATTGTAAGTAAGCATACTATATGTTGAATATACATACATATATAATGGTGGTATATATTAGTACTAATTAAATGGAGAACTTTTGTACTTTTTGGCTATATCAACAAATTCATTAAAAAATACTATTCCATTAGATAACTATTATCGAGTGACATGATTGGTTAAATGTGACCGGTAACCAAGAAACATTAATCAATCATGAAAAGATAAGTCCACGTGTGTGTGTGTTGGCGCAGTGGTAGAGTGGTTAATCTTGGTAGAAAGGTCGGGTTCGAGTCACCGTGATTGTGACCTTTAAAATTTTCGTATTAAATTGACAGGAAAAGATAAGTCCACGGTTTGGAATAATATTCATTTGATATTTTACTCGAAAGATCTTAAGCTCATTAAAGTAACTGATGCAATCAAAAAAAAGTAAAAGCATTTCAGATTTTACTCCGAGGAAATAGCAAAAGGAACTAGATTTTGACAAACGTGGAATGCTTTCCAAGTCTATTTTGGTCCAAAGATGGTCAATTACACATATTAAACTATGACATTAAAAAAGAAATAGTTTAGTAAAATACAAATAGTTGCCAAATTGAGATAAAAAAGAAATTATAGGGGCTGACTAGAATTAATCGCATTTTTTTCTAAGAAGATGGCGATAATGTGGATTCGACCCGATATGTTTGAGCTAAGCGTTAACCAATCTACCACTAAACCAACACGTGCTGTTAATTAATAGTAATTTTTTTGTCGATTAAATACGAAATTTAAAGATCGCGTCATGATAGAACTGAACTCGAGGCAGCTTAAGATCGCAAGATTAACTGTTTACACCTGAAGCATCACACACCAAATTAATAGCATTTTGTTGTCAGTGATGTAAATAATAGGACCTACAACATTATTATAGCATAACCACTGCATCTCCAAACACGTTTCTACACGATGGCCTAATAATCCAGTCCATTAGTTTCTAAAAGCGAGACTAATATTCTGAATAGAATGAATTAGATGGTGTAGTTCGGGTAATTAGGTTTATTAAACCATTATTGAATGAATATGTGCTTTTGCTATCTATAGGTAGAACTTATATCAATATTTGATAATTGTATTATCGATCGTGATGTCTTACCAATATTTTTCATTTGTTGGTCGATTTGTTACTTTTGGCGGTCCCTATTTTATCACTATGGTTTTGTGCGCTTATTGAGTCTAGTAATTATCAGAAAAGCGTTATCTTATACAATAAAATATTTTTATTTTTATTTTCATTTGCCCATGTTCTAGAATTAACAAATTATTTCCTCTACCCTTGAAAAATGTTTATTTAATTTCATTTTGGTCGATTCACAAAAAATATGTAATTTTCTTTTATAGGCATGACCACCACATAAATCTCATAATTTTTTATCCACAATTTTCACTCACATGATATATCTTACAATATGAATCTCATTCTCTACTCACTTTATACTCATTATATTTGTTACTTTTGGCGGTCCCTATTTTATCACTATGGTTTAGTGCGCTTATTGAGTCGAGTAATTATCATAAAAGCGTTATCTTATACAATAAAATATTTTTATTTTTATTTTCCTTTGCCCCAATTTATGTTCTAGAATTAACTAATTATTTCCTCCTTCCTTGAAAAATATTTAGTTAATTTCATTTTAATCGAATCACAAAATATATGCACTTTTCTTTATAGACATGACCAACAAATAAATCTCATAATTTTTATCCACAATTAATCTACATTTTTCACTCACATGATACATCTTACAATATGAGTCTCATTCTTCACTCACTTTATATGCCTTATATTTGTTAAAACTCGTCAAGATCAAAAAATAAATTTCATGATTGGAGAGAAAACATTAATAAGAATCATATCAAAAATATCCATACAGTATAGGATGCTATTAAACAAAATGGAATGAATTTCATATTTTACCTAGTCAGTTGATGCCCTAAGGCCGCGCGAGAGGTGCTCTATATATGAGCCCATGGAATTTATCTCCAACTTTTACAATATACAATGTAATTAATAAAATATTATTATGTGATAGATAAGTATAGTACACCTATATATTTTATAGATTTTCTCGATTTCATATCATGCCTATTCTAGAATATAGGATACTAATTTATTTTAACTTTTTGAGGAAAACGCACAGCATCATTGATCACGAACAAACACATGGAATGTGAAGAAGACCATCCATAAATACCCAAAATTCATCTCAAATACGCCTGTAAGATAATCTTTAAAACTTCTAAATAATTTATGAGCCAACAGATTGGCCTTCATTCTAACAAATTTAACAACATAGGATATTATTAAATGAAATAAAATGGTTTCGTATCATGCGTAGTCATTACGGCTCATAAGGAAGTTAATACTTAATACAACTCGAAATCGATCGGTTGGTAACAAAAAAAAAAAGATGAAATTTTTTAGTCCGGAAAATAAAGATGAAAATTTTTTAGTCCGGAAAAAAATTCAATTTGACTGCCTGAAACGTAAGTAGTCGAACCCAATAAAATTGGTCTAATTAACATCACTAGGTAGATGTATGCCGCAAAGAGGTATGCTATATTTAGGTGCGCTATTTTTCTTCTATGTAATCAAGACCGATTCTCGACATTTATATGTTTAAGCGAAATAAGGAATATAGTCCCCATTTTTAAAATTCATATAAAACTATCAGTCATTATTTTTGTCGCGTCTTAGGTAAAACTTATGTTTCTTTACAATAGCTTGCAAGCGACACATGACTAAACCACACTTAAAAAATCGGTGTGACCTGCTTGAACCTATAAAGGTGATAATGAGGTTTAAACTCGTGACCTTTGGTCACATGAACTCACTTAAACATTAGGGATTCAAAATGTATCTTATATTATACTTATAAAATAAAACAAATTTATAAATTTATGTAAAATTCAAGTGATCTACAAATAGAAATAGATAATAAAAATTATCAAAACATATACAACTTACTTGTCATCCTTATATTTCTATATTTCAACTCTTATCTACGATCGATATCATAAAAATAATTTATTCGAAAGATTTGCAGATACAAAACTATTAATAACCACATCAACATCAATATTTTCTAATATATTTTGGGACCAAATGAAACATACATCTATAAGTAAAATATATAAAGATTTAATGTTTTGAACTTTAAAATAAAATAAAATATTTAAGTGATATAATATTTTTGATCCAAATAAATCTATATATCTATAAATAAAATCAATTTTTTAAAATAATTTTGGACCCCTGAGATGGTGGGTCCTGGGCGGTCGCCCAGGGTGGCCTACCCTCAGGGGCGGCCCTGTATGTAACTATACATGCTAATTTACTTTTAAGTTCGTTCAAGTCCGGTGCATTTTCAGAAGCTCAAATAATTTATAATTGTTTCCTAAAAAGTCTAAATCAATATAGAATTTGAGGGAATCGACTCATAACGAGTATTTATATACTTTAAAAATGATATTGAATTTATACTTTCGATAAAAAAAATCAACAATTGATACTTTTTTCTAACTATAAAAAGACTATCTCATAGGATGGTCTTCTGGTGGATAGATAAGGTCAACAGTTTCAAATTTGAATTGCATCAACACCTTTCAGATCGAAAATTTGTTATACTTAATTTTTCAGTTGTAATTTGCGCTTTGTCATATGTAATTATTCAAGTGTGAATTACATACTATTGTATCAGAATAATAGTTTATTCAGTAAGCATTTTAGGTAGCGGTTATAAATTATCCATGTTAAGATATTTTATTTGAAGCTTTAATATTCTTGTACGTTCTCATGTCAATGTAAAGCACCAGAAAAAGGCCTAGGCCATCCATGTACGTCCCCGTAACTCTCTCGTCCTTTTCCACAACACTTTTCCACAAAGTCGTTGCTCCATATTCCATATAGCGATCGTTACATTTAAAAAATAATAAAATTAGAATTATAGCACGAGAAGAAAACACAAGCCAGAAATTCCCTAGTTAATTTCAACCACAAAAACTTATCAAATATAGTTATTAGCCACATATATGCACACACGTATGTCGAAAAATGCTGCTTTTGCCAAGCTGCCGGTAGGCTTTCACAATAATTCCGATCATGATCTCAGTGTTTGATTATATATATGATTTAGACATTAATATAAAGGCACTTTTTTAAAAAACAAATTGCAGGAAACATGATTTAATTCCACAAATAATTGTCCAGAATGCGAATGCTATTGCTTTAGAGGGTGTTTGACTAAGTTTATAAACTCTTGCAAATAGTTTATAAACCTGTTTGAGCTATATGTTTATAAAAGTGTTTGATAAAATAAAGTTCAAAGCAAATTTTATAAAGTTGTAAAAATAAGTCCTGACAGCTTATAAGCTCCATTGAAAATAAGTAGCTCAACTCCAACTTATTTTTTCATAAGCTTGTAAGTAACAGTGAATTTACTAAAATAACCTTACTATGATTCGTTATAATCTACATATATACTATCGACTTCACTTCTCTTCAATTTTCTCTCTCCAACTATGATTTTCTCTCCAATTCATGATTATTTCTCTAGCTTATAAACTAAATTATTTATCACTTTAACAACTTATAAGCTCTTAAAACATTATTTCTTATAAACTATTAAAACATCTTATAAGTTTAGCCAAACACCCTCTTAGTTAACTAGAATGTGGATTTCTTGTCATTAGCTAGGCATGATGGATTAAGACATTTTTTAGCATAACCTTAATGTTTAGATGCTGACAGCCATTGAGCGACGTGGCTCTAAAATTTGAAAACGTCATTTCAATGGTAGCAGTAAGATTAGTATTTTGGTCAAATCAATAGTATATGCAATGCATAGTTGTCTGATTCAATCTCTTTTATTGGTTATTTATTGTTCGATTGATAAACAGTTTAGATAAATAAATAAGTTAATATCACTAGAAAAGGTTAACGGAGGAACAAACCGTCGCCAAATCGCACATTTAACGACGGATTCATGTAGGGGTGAAAATCGGTTCAGATTCGATTAATCGAAACCGAATTACATAAAATATGGATACTGTTCAACCTAAATTGCACCTCTAGGTTCTCGCAACAAGATCGGGATCTATGCGATGTGGTAAGGTTAACCCAAACCGTATCTCGAGGAAGACTTAACATGTCTTATGATGTATTATAACAAAACAATAAATCTAAATCCTAAACTTTGGTTTTGAAGATCATGTTGAAATAAATAATTGTAAATGAAAAAATAGAATGATTTCAAGCTCTAGAGTTTAGAAACAATAACAATTGCAAAATATTAATTCAAGAATTTGAGGAAAATTAGGCATTAGATTCTTCGCCTTAATTAATTAAGTAATTAATGCTTTGCTTAGAAAATTTATTTACTCATGAAATTCTCTAACATACAATTTAAACACTAGATCGCCTCTCAGTAGATAAATCTAAATTATAGAATTTCACAAATAAATAAACTATTAGACTAATCGCTCCGGTAAAGTCTAACCCAATTGATCTATAAGGATGCAACATGTTAATCTCTCGATCTCACCCAAACCATAAACAATTAAATGATGGCCAACCACTCAAATCAAACCATATAATTCAATTGGAATACTTAAACCTTGCAAATAATTAATCAATCAATTTGAAGCACCAAACCCTAGATGAAGAATTTAGTTCATGTTCATCTCATAGATCAAATAAAGAAAATTTATAATCATCACCAACTCAAAATTAAGTGGAATAGATATAATAATTCTTACAATATCAATGTTGTTGTTGAATTTATTCAATCAAAGTGTCCTCGAATGACAAAGTTGCAAAATAAATAAAGAAACTAACTTTTCTAGAGAGAAAACGGAGGCTAAAGATAAATGAAAGGTAGGTTTTTGCGTGTTGAAAACATATATATAGAATGTGAAATTTCACAAAGACCGGACGGGTACCTCAATCTCTCAGAAATTGCACGCATGACGTAGATTTCGACCCGTAAATCATTGGAGAGCTCTCCCTGAATGCACGCATCAATCATAGCCCAACGCCGGCCTCGACGCCCAGCGTTGGGCCTATAGTTACGTCCCAATCCGCATGATCCATCCGACGCGCCGGGCGTGTCCGATCTTTGGGGAGGCTCTCGATCTTCCATGAAGTCACACCCAAGGCCGGCTTCGTTGAGTCCGACGCTGAGGTGTGCTCTGTTTTTGATTTGAAGTTGCACGGTGGCGACTTCATCAAGTCCGGCGAGAGGTGTGCTCTCTGTTCTCCAACGATATTGCACCCAAAGACCGCTTCACCGAGTTCGGTGCTGGGGTGTAGTCCTACTCCCAAATGATGCGTGAAAGCGCGGTACCGGCTTCCGGCGAATCCTATCTTTGGGTTGCGTTTTTGTCTTCAAATACTTCAAACACGCCAAAACCGCAAAACCGAAACTAACTTGATTCCAACTAAAGATATCCAACAAACATGAAAATAGGAACCAAGTCAACAAAACAACAAAAGAAAAGCGAATAAAACATGCAAAACAGATATCGAGGATCAAACCATTCGGTTAACCAAATAACCTTACGCTTTGTATGTGCATGAGTAAACAAACATATTTCTCACAGTTGTGGTTCTGGGGCCACACACCCAAAGGACATGATTGATGTTTTCTCATACCACTTATAGTTGATTTGAAGCATTTATGAGAAGTTGGTGTCCAAACTAATGACATTTCTTTGAAGAATAATTTTCAGATGCTTGCTACATTGTTGTAGATTATCAGTCACTTTGTAAATATTTTGGATGAAGACTTCGTGATTGTCGTGTAATGATGCAACGATCTTACCAATCGCATTTAGGAACATCTCCCATCAATTGTATAGAAGGCAATCACATATCTTTGCATGATCTTTAAAGAATTGATATCACCGTATCTTCATGTTGAAAACATTTACTAAATGCACCAAAATATTTCAATCATAATCGCAAATTGAAATGCATCTTCCCACTAAGTTTTCTTCGATAAGCGATGAGTTTAAACATTGTAAAAGGAAGATATAGAAAAGCTTTGAGGTAGTTGATTGAAGTTCTTGTATTTTGTTGTATATTTCTCTAATTACGAGAGGAATAAATATAGAGTCTGAGACCTTAATTAGGAAACTAAAGCTAAATAAGGAACTAATCTTTGTGATTTGATTTGGCGAGCAATCGAGGGCAATCAAGGATCTATTCAGGATGTAGATCAAGATTGCTAACACTACCTCAAGTCGAGTAGTAGGGTCTCAACACTCAACTTGTCGAGTACTTTTGCAAAATTCTTTGTATCCACGACTTTGGTTAGAATATCTGCAAGTTGATCCTCGGATCGGATAAATGGTAGCTCAACAATTCCAGCCTCTATCTTTCTTTGATGAAATGTCGATTAACCTCAACATGTTTTGTTCGATCATGCCGAATGGATTTTACGAATGTCGATGGTCGCTATTATCACAAAACAAAGTGACATGTTTGATCGAGAGAAAACCAATGTCTCTAACAATTTCGCAGCCTACGTAACTGGTCAATCCACTTTTAATTCCTCTCGAACTCCGCTCGCACCGGGGAGAGCTACCACCTTTCTTGCTTTCGCTTCCAAGTAACTAGATTACCCCGACAAAAGTGAAATATCCCGCAGAACCTTCTATCTATAGGATTGCCCACTTGGTCGCCGGTATAACCATGTATTTT